>WSYQ01000456.1:0-16394 GCA_011426435.1 Lysiphlebus fabarum
CCAAAACTAACAAATTTAATAACTACCAATCATATTCCTACTCAAGAATCACAGAATCAAATTTCATCAACAATAAAATTGCCTAAATTAACGAATACATCAACGGTATCTAGTAGAGCAGGATTGGCTTAGTAAAAAACAAACAATTTAATTTACTCACCAAAAACTGCACAACTCTTCACCAATTATAATTCATTTTATTATTTATTCATTTTTTTTCTTTTTTAATTCTCTCGATATAATTTCTAGAATGAAAAAATACAAATATTCGTATAGAATTATATTTTACAAAAATATTAGTAAAGAAAAATGAAAAAAAAAAAAAAAAAAAAATATTTAGACATTAATGATTAAACCTGAATTATTAAATGACGTATTTGATCAAAAATTAAGAAGTTGTTCATAGAGGGTCAGTCTTTCTTTGGCAGTATTGGTTTTATAGTTTTTACATCTTTGAAGTATGGATGATTCAATGCTCCCATTGCTGTTATTCGTGTACTTGGATCATATGTTAAAAGTTTCTGCACAAAAAAAAAAACCAAAAACAGTTATTGTTAGACAATATATAAATATATATATATAAAAATAAATAAATTAAAAAAAAAAAAAAACAATGAATTTAGTTGTTTTTATTACGTACTGAAAAAAGATCTCGTGCATCATCATCAAAGTTTGGTACAACTTCTTTTAAATTTTTACGATCCCATTGAGGAAACATAGATTTATAATCAGGTAATTGTGATACTCCAGGCCATGTTTTTTCATCTGGTGTTCCAAGTGTTCTAAATATTCTAAAAAGTTGATCTATTTCTGAATCACCAGGAAATAATGCTCTTTTTGTAGCCTAAATTATCATGAATAACGAAAACATTTTAACAGATAAACAAAATATATCAAAAAAAAAATATTAAAACTGTTTATTATTTAAAAAAATAAATCAAGTACCATTTCAGCAAAAATACAACCCAAACTCCATATATCAACAGCAGATGAATATAATCTAGTGCCTAATAATATTTCAGGTGCTCTGTACCAAAGTGTAACAACTTCATGTGTATACATTCGCATTGGAATACCAAATGATCTAGCAAGACCAAAATCAGCCAATTTAATATTTCCTTCACGATCAATAAGAAGATTTTGTGGTTTTAAATCTCTATGTAGTATCAAGTTGAGATGACAAAATTTAATTGCTTTTAATAATTGAAATAAATAGCTCTGAAAATATAAACAAAAAATAAACATTATCATCAATTATTATGTTTAATTATTTTAATCAAGTTTGTTTTTGTTACCTTAACTAATTCATGCCAATGAAGTTGATTGGCAGCATTTGATTTAGCAGAATCAAGAAATTTTTTAAGATCTTGTTGTAAATACTCAAAGACAAGATATAAATCTTTATCCCCATAGACAACATCAAAAAGTCGTACAATATTTGCATGTGTCAGTTCTTTCAACAATGATATTTCTCTAATTGCAGTTGATGGTACACCTTCACTCTCCCTGCTTATCAAATAAAAAATTAGTTCAATTTATTTGTTAATATTTTGAAGAAAAAAAAAAAAAAAAACAACAACAACAAAATAATAACACATTTATTGTTATTATTGTTCATAATGTAAACAAAACTTGTCTAGTTTTGATAGGTTAGTTTTACAAATTATTTATTTAAAAAAAAATACAAAAAATTGATACAAAGTTAACAATTAATTAATAATATAAATATAAATTTAACAAAATAAAAATACTTACGTTTCAAGGCGAATTCTTTTAAGTGCTACAAATCTTCCAGTTATTTTGTCTTTGGCTTTGTAAACAACACCGTATGTTCCTTCACCAATTTTCTCAATCTTGGAAAAATTATCCATTGCCTCGGCATTAATTTTACTCATATGTATACATTAATATTTAATATCAACAAAATAAATTAAATTATTGAACAATCATTTAATTTGTATTTCGACATTAAAAATAATTATCAAGATGCACAGTATATAGAAAGAAAATATATATGTGTGTGTGTGTGTGTGTGTGTAAGGGTAACTACCGTGTCTTATTAGTTATTATACATACGACCCCGAGTTGACCCCTTCCGTCCCCAATTTTTTAAGATTCAATTAAAATATGATGAAATCAATTTAAAAATATGGAGTTTTGCAATGATCCTATAAATCAATGTCAAGCTTTTTTTTAAAAGAAAAATCAGATTTTTTAGTGGCATATTTTTTTTTTTATTGAACAATCAAATTAACAGTTGCGCTTTTGGCTGAAAAGTTAAAAACACCGGCAGTTGACGCCATTTTTTTTTTTTTTATCAAGTTTGTACCATTGTTTTCATTTTTAAAAAAATAAAAATTAAAAAAAAAAAAAATCAAATCATTAAGTATATTTTGAAAAAAACCATATGATATTATAATAATAAATATACTTTTATTGCAAATGTTTGATTTTTTTGTTTCAATTGTTAAAAAATTTTTATTATAGTTTATATATAGGTATAGTTGAAATTTCCTATTGATAATTAATTGCTAGAGAAACCATATTAAAAAAAAAAGTAAATAATAAGCACTCTCTCTCTCTTTCTCTCTTTCATTCTAAAACATACACACACACACATGATTGTTTGTTATAATTCCGAGGTTAAACACTGTACACTGTGTACTGAATGTAAATAAAAAAAAAATAAATAAAAAACAACAATAATTTGGTAATAAAATAAAATAACAATCTACTACAAAAATGGCTCATCAAGAGTCATATCAAAAAAGACAAAAAAATGAATTTGAAGTACTCAAGGTAAGACATATAAAATATTACAACAGATATAATTTTATAGTAAATGTATATGTTTGTTTGTTTTTTGTAATTAATAAATTTTTTTTTTCTAATTAAAATAGTCAATATTTGGTGATGATCTACGTGATTTAAGAAAAAATAAAAATAAAAAAAAATGGCAACTAATGGATATACCTATCAATGACATAAACACCTCAACAAAGAATGTCTGGACCAGTTGAATTTATGCTAAAATTGATTTATGTATATTATGTTCAGATAAATATCATGAAATACCACCATCAATACAATTAAATAATAGTATTGGTTGATTAAATGAAAAAATAACAATATTAATAAATGAACTTAAAAATTTATCAAAAAAATTAAAAGGTAAAGTATTTGAACTTGCTCGACATGTACAAAAATTTTTACATGAAAATAATAAACCAAGTTTTGGATCATTTTATGATGAAACGTTAGCAGAACAAGAAGAAAAAATACCAAGTGAAATGCAAGTTAAACAGGAAAAAAAATTACAAGAAGATAAAGAACGTCAATTATTACAAGATGAAATATTTAAAAAACGTGAAGCATTACAAGCTACGTGAACGTCGTGAAAGTATACAATTATTATCATCATCAAATGAACAACGTAGCCAAAAACTTATATCAAGAAGACGTCATAGAAGTTTATGTGTTTATATTGATGATTAAATATGTATTTGTTTTTATAATAAATTTTACATGGATATTTTATATATTATATAAAAACAACAGTGAAAGTTGAGAGAAAAACAACAATAACAATAATAAAAATTTTCAATCAATTTAGTTGTTTTTTTTTTAGATTTTTTCATGCTCAAATATGTATTATTATAATAATTAAAGAAATAAGTATTTTTAAATTGTGTTTTTATTTAATTATTGTATTAATAAGTACCTATCTAGATCAAAATAAAAAAAAAAAGCAAGATGACCTAACTAAATTAATAAAAATAAAGATCAAGAAAAACCAATATACCCATAACAACTTCAAGTGGTACATAAAAAAAAAAAAAAAATCAACAATTCACTGATAATATGTTGTTGTTTATTTGTGTTAACAACATACTCATTGATCCAATTGGACTAAAGAACAATAATTAAGATATCATTATTTATAAAAAACAATACATTATGTAGATGAACTTGATTGTCTTTTTTTTTTATCAGTTTTGTTACTTGTTAATTATCAAGTGGTCCAACACTGATACTTCATGTCTCTGAGTACTTCAGACAATAAATATATAATTAATTACTCAATTACTTGGTTCAACAGTAAGTGCACTACTACTATCATCATCTCTGATGTATTTTTATGTTTTTTAATTTATTATTGGCATATCAACAATATCAATGGTACCATTTGACTGAAGCAACAATTGTCTCAAATAATTCAGTTATTATTTTATCATTAATAAAAAATGCTATCTAACCATAATTTATATAAATATAAATTTATATAGGATATATAATATACATAATTGTTTAAATAAATAATTTATGTTTGTTAAAAAAAAAAAAACACAAACAAAGAAAGCCATACATGTATATACTCACGTATACACACAGTGTTGAACAATGACAAAGGCGTCCTTTTGTCGTTCATCAAATTACATATTTAATTATTTATTAACGTAAAAATTTATATAAATAATTGTTTAAATAATTAATTTGAGCTTGTTGAATAAAAAAAAATCACAAAAAACTATATACATACATTTACATGAACAAAGTTGGACGGCGTCCTTTTGGCGTTCACTAAACTTGCTCATATTTTTTTTATTATGCAAAATTATGCCACAAAAATATCACCAAACGATAGCCCGACATTTAATTAACAATAAAAACACAAATTAATAATTTTTTGAGCAATAAATTGACTGAGAGAGACATTTTTAACGGAGACGACGTGAACACGTCAAAACACAAAGCAAGACTATGGTAAACAAAATGGCCGCCAGAGGTAGTGAAAATTTTACAATAAAAAAAAAAAAAAAAAATATTACAATAGTTGTTAAAAAAAATAAAGAATAATTAATAAATAATATTAGTAATAATTAAAAAATTATAAAAAATTTTATTATTATAAACAAATTAATTTTGGATAATTACATTGCGCGCCATCTGTTAATTTTTTTGAAACTAATATAAACAATTATAAATAATAATTAACAACAATTATTTTATAAATAAATAATCATTATTTATTGATACATAATTATTAATTGTAATAATTTTTAATTTTTAATAAAAAAAAAAAAAAATTGTCACTACCTCTGGCGGCCATTTTGTTTAACATAGTCTTGCTTTGTGTTTTGACGTGTTCACGTCGTCTCCGTTAAAAATGTCTCTCTCAGTCAATTTATTGCTCAAAAAATTATTAATTTGTGTTTTTATTGTTAATTAAATGTCGGGCTATCGTTTGGTGATATTTTTGTGGCATAATTTTGCATAATAAAAAAAATATGAGCAAGTTTAGTGAACGCCAAAAGGACGCCGTCCAACTTTGTTCATGTAAATGTATGTATATAGTTTTTTGTGATTTTTTTTTATTCAACAAGCTCAAATTAATTATTTAAACAATTATTTATATAAATTTTTACGTTAATAAATAATTAAATATGTAATTTGATGAACGACAAAAGAACGCCTTTGTCATTGTTCAACACTGTGTGTGCATACGTGAGTATATACATGTATGGCTTTCTTTGTTTGTGTTTGTTTTTATTCAACAAACTTAAATTCATTGTAAATTTATTTATATATTTATTATTTATTTAATTATTTATTATAAATTTGATAATTTAACATATTATTCATTGACTTTCTTTGTTGCCACTTTGATAAATATTTTTCATTTGATATATGTTTTTTATGATTTCAGATAATAAAATATGTAAATAGTCCATCAAAGTTAGACAAAAAATAATGATTGAAATTATTATTGACAATTATTTAAGTTTAGTGAGTGTTAAAAATAAAGATTAAATTAGTATATATAACAAAAGAACAACTGGATCATTTGGTACAATTAACTGAGACAATAGAGACTAAATATAACATGAACAATATCAAAGACACTGATGATGTTGATAGTGAATGGGTTATTACCAAGTGGTTAAATAATTAAATAAATTAATCGTGATAAACTATTTGACAATAATCATCAAATACCAGTACATTTAAATCAGCAACAAACAACAATTATACATATTGTCTTGTTAATCATAATGAATCATTGATACTAATTGTGGTACCAGTTGTGGTGTTATTTTTTTTTTCTCATGTACCACTTGATGTTGTTATATATATTGGTTGAACATTGACTTTATCTATTCAACTTTATCTAATTTGATTAGAATATTTTTGATGAGCAAGAGTGTGTTGTTGTTGTTTTAATAAGTTATTGTTGTTAATAATCAACAACATGTAGATCTTGAGACTATCAAGATTCAGCTGTCTCTGTCAAAGATAATGTGAAAAATATAATATTAGTCTTAAAGATATTAAACAGTAAATTATTTGATAGTGGTGATTGTTGAATGTGATAGTTAAAGTTGTTGCTGATAAATCATCATCATCAACTACATGACGAGCATCTTGATGCCATCGTGGGAAGATGAACATCCCTATACAAGGTAGAATTTTATTTAAATTAATAAATGTTTATAAATAATTAAAATAAACTGCTAAATAATTTATTAATAATTATGAAGGAATTTAATAAAACATACAATTCATTTTAATTCTTGAAATTTATTTTTCATTTTATAATCATATATTTAACATAATCGTTTATATATTACGATAATAATTTATAGTATTATTATTTATATATATATATTATTGTATTTGTCATTCAACACTATTTGACACACCAACTTAATACAACATTTTTTTTATTTTTTCATTCATCATTCAAATTTTTAAAACTCGAAAGAAATAAGCATCACGAATAAGCATTATATAATTTTAAATATTACAAAACAATATTGCAAATATTTTCATCGTGCAACAATTGCTTTATATACTAAAATTGCTATTTATTTTATTTTATTTATTTATTTATTTTTTTTTTGTGATTAAATGTTTTTTGAATTATATGTCATTCCCAAATATTTTTAATTATCTTATGATACATATTTATTTGTGCCTTAATTTCACAGATAAAGTGTAACATTATGATAATTTTTTTAATATTTATTTAATCGTTGTTTTATTGGTTCATCCATTGTTGTGGATATATTATTATTTTTATTATTATATTTATTTTATCTTATCTAATATGTTTCTATTATTTCATTTTTATGTTATTTGAATGATGTAGAATTTTCTACATCAAACATTAATAACAATTAACGTATTTTTAAAGCAACGTAAGAAAAAAAAAAAAGTAAATAAAAAATAATATATTTTAATTTTTAATATGAGTAATAATCATAAAATTATTATTCATATATTATTATTATTATTTTTATATTTTTCAAAGTCTACTTAGGCAACCATTATTGTATTTATTTTTTCTTTTCTATTTTTATTTTCAATTACTTTTTTTTTCTCATCTCTATATACATTTTTTATGTTAACAAATTTATCGAAAAACATACATACTTTTTTCATTGTACCATACAATTATCCAATCATCATCATCATCATATATTTTCTCTTATTATATTCAAAATTTTTCGTATCAAATTGATATACATATATTTTTTTTATTACATTTTTTTAATTCTACAAAACCATTCATATTTTTTTTTAATTCCACAGTACATTCAATTGCCTTTTTTTTTCAAAAATTTAAAAACAATTCAGCATTATTTTTATTGCATCAAATAGATAATTTACTATTCATAATCAATTTGATAATTCTCATTATTATATTATATCATTTTTTAATTTAATTTTTTCATTTCAAAAATAGAAGAATATTGCTGTGTACAAAAAACATATTTTTTTTTTTTTTTTTTTTTTTTTCTACTCTTTATAGATATTTAGTTTTTGTATTTCGAAAAATATATTTTTTATTTATTTTATTTTATTCAAACATTTACATTATTATTAATTTTTTTCAATCTATTAACTCCAACATTTATTTTTTAATTATTGCATTAAAAGATTATATGTACTTAAATTTTTTTTTTTTTTTATTATTATTGATAGCATTTCGATAGTCGTTTTTGATTAATAAATTTATTTTATAATTTTTTTTTTTTTTTAACTAATTTTGTGCAAACTGATATAGTTTTATTTATACATAGTTCACAAATATATATAAATTGTAAAACAATAATTACAAAGACAAGCCGAATGCAAGTCAAGATTGACCTGGTTACACATTATATTTTTTTTTTTTTTTTTTAAAAACAAACCAATTGGGAATAACTCAAAACTCACAGGGATTTTGGTGAGTGACAAACCACAATTCTACATGATACTTGAGTATGTCAATGTGTCTACATATCCAACAAAATCTTCATGATAATATAATGCAAGAATTAAATGCACTGACATACTCAAAAATTATGTAAAAAAAATTATATAATTTATACATATTAAAACTAATGCAAGTATGAGATAATTTCCAAATGAAAATTTTAAAAAATTATTCATATATAAAAGTACAAAAGTAGATTAATTAATAATTATATTTGATAATATTAAAATAATTAAATAATTTTATTATATTATTAATTTAAAAATTGATTATAATATTTAAGAAATATTTAAAAATATATAGTTTATATTTTTATTTACATAGAGCTAATATTTTTTATAAATTTTAATTTACAGTATATATAATTTTTTTTTTTTTTTTTTCTTTTTCGTTATTAAATTTTAGAAGATTTGTTTATTATTTATTTATCAATTATTTTTTCAAATATTTTATCTAAAACGACTATCGAGTTGCATCAATTTGATGAAAGTACAATCGCATTTACATTGTTTTTGTTTTACCATTTTTTTTTTTTTTTGTTTCATTTAACTTGTATTATCAAAAATTTAAATAATTTTTTTAAAATATATATAGTTAGATTAAAATACACAAATTTTAATGGCTGAAAATATTGTGTATATATTTAAATAATAAAAAAATTATCTTGAGGATAATTTTTTTTTCTGATAAAGCTTGAACAAAAATCAAGAAGTAAAATAATTTTAAATTTTAAAAATTTAAAAAAAAAATCAAATTGATATTTTTTTATACTAAAAGATTATTTTTTTTTTTTTATATATTTTGAATTAAATTATTTTTTTTTTTTATTGAAAATTTACAATTTATTAAAGCCACAATTTTGTTAATTAAATATATCGAATTATCGAATATATATAAACTGTGTCATTTTCATGCAAGATTAATTTTAATTTTATAACTAACATATTTAAAATATATGTAATATATTTTTATATATAATTGATTATATATTATAGATGATACAAGAATAACAACTCTCAAAATTTATAAATATTAAAATATTTTTTTTACATTTTAATTATAATTATATTTTATTTTAATTAACATCATACCTTCACAATAATTTTATCTAATCAATTTCTATAATAACTGAATTAATTTCAACTAAATATTTATCAATTTTTTTTTTTTTTTTAGTTATTAATTAAACATCCAAAATATCATAAAAATTTTTATGCAATTATTATTTAATACAACGACAATACATTCAAAATTTTTATAGAATAATATCATGTCGTTTAAAATATTATCATTTAAAAATATTAGCATTTTTAAATTAAATTTTTTTTTAAATAAATTTTGACAAATATTTACCTAAAATATTATCAGCTTATTGATCAACACATTTTTTCTTTTTTTCATCAAATATATATATTATTTTTTTATTGTGTAAAATTATGATATAGATTTTATTATTTTATACATTCATAACAATTTTAGAAAACTATACTGCTATTATACACTCAAATCTAAATTGTACTTTTTATTTTTATTTTTTTTTTTCTGTCATGCTCCACTTGTATTTTTACTGACTTGCAGTTTTTTTTTATAAGACAATTTATTATTTTATTAAATCAATAATACAGTATTAATAATAACTGTGTAATTGATATTTTTTATACATAAAAATATTTATTCAAAAGCAGAAGGCATATCGAAAATAGATAGTTTATAATATATTTCGATAGTTTTCAATACAAGGTAACAAAGAGGTTGTTATTACGAAACACACACAATAATATATAATTTATTTTTTGAAAGCTTATTTTTTTTTTTTTATTCAATAATATATTTGAAATATAAATTTAGTTATTTCTTATTTTTATTCAATTCATTATCATGGTTTATGTGCACATTTAATCTTACTTATTTTATATTTATTTCGATTCTTTATGTTAAAACTTTTCAAGATAATAATATTATCTTTATGACAAATGAAAGGTTTTTTTTCGTTACAATTTGATTATTCAATTACATGATTGTTTTCATTATCATATTTTATATTTCTTATTTATATTATTATACCAAAATTAATTTCTTTGCTTTTTTTGAAAATAGTTGTATTTTTACAATTGATATACAAATATTGCTGATTTTTAGTTATTTTATTTTTACATATTCTGAAAATATATATATTTTTGTAGTTTAAATATTTCAAGGGTATTTTTAATTATTAATTTTGACTAATCATAACACACTTTTCTTTTTTATTCTTTTATATCTGTAAGCTCTTGATAAAATTTGACAATTTATTGGTAAAAAAAATAAATAATATTATATAAGCTGTTTTTTATTGATAGAAATCTGTAACTTATGAATATTTTACACAAGTTATATCAGTATATAAGAAAATATATTCAAAAACTTTTATTTTCATAATATTTTTATATTCCAAAAAAAAAAAAATAAAATAAAAAAAAAGCTTTTTCAACAAGTTATCATGTTAATGTTTTTTTTTTTTTTTTTTTTTTGTTTTTTATTATAAACATACAAGCTACATGCCAGATATGATAAATATAGATAAAGTTTATTAATAATTATATAGAGAATAAGTGTACATAATTTTATCAAGATCACAGCAAAAAAAAAAAAAAAATTTCAATCAAATAATTTTTTAAAATGAATAATTCATGGTAATCATTTTTATATTTATTCAATTGATTTTTTTTTTTTTTATTTACCAAACTATATTCAAAATAATATTTTAAAATAAATAAAATTAAATAAAATTTGTCTCAAACAATTCCATAATACTGATACAATCCGAATACCAATCGATCATAATATTTGATCCAAAATCTCGGATTGACAATTTCAAATGAGACAAACAAAAAAAAAAAAATAAAATAAATAAATATATCACTTATTGAAATAAATATATATATTTAATTAAATAATAAAAAAAATATATTAAATTTAATTAATTGTTATATTTATTTGACAAATAATTTATCAAATAATTTTATAATTTTGTTATTAATAATTTGAATATTTATATTTATATATGTATATATAATACCTATTGATAAAATAATTCAGACACCAGTGTGATTAAATATATATGATACATTACTATCTTGATGTACTGGTGGTCCATGACAAGCACGTCTTGTTGATGAATTGTTATTATTAACATAATATGATGATTTACGCATACTTGTTGAAGATGACATTATTGCAACAGTTTCATAATAACGTAATTTACCACAACATCTACCACTTTTTAATATTGCCATAAAACCACGTCTATATTTATTATTAAAAAATGCATATAGAATTGGATTAATACATGAATTACTTGAACCAAGCCATTGTGCAATTGGTGTTGCAATTGTTAATAATTCTTCTTCCCATTCAGCACGTTCACCACCAAGTTTAATACGAGCAAATATAACATAAAGTGGTAACCATGATAATACAAATAATATAACAACAACAACAAGCATTTTAACAACTTTAACCTTCGATTTTTGTTGTATCCTTTCCATTTGTGCATCTTTTGTATCTGTTGGTATATTTCTACGCCATACTTTTATCCATATTAATATATAACATAATGATATTAATATCATTGGTAATACATAACATAACATTAAATTACAAATGATAAAAAATAATGTACCATCTTGTGGTCTTGGCCATCTTTCAACACAAAATCTCATATCAGGATCATCACCATATTTTATTAAATCAAAAAACATTAACCATGGTGATGATGTTGTCATTGCAATAAACCATATTACAACAATTATCATACGTGCACGACGTTTTGTTATTTGACATTTTAATGGCCACCATATTGCCAAAAATCTGTAACAAAAAAAAAAAAAAAAAAATACATGGATTATTAATTAAATTAAATTTATAATTAAAATTGACATATTTAAATATACATAAATATATAAAATAAGATAAAAATATATTTATAAATATTGAGACCGGTTTTGTCACTGAAATCATATCGGTTTTATCAAACATTGAATAGTATGAATAAACAACATTTAATGTTTATACTTTCTCAATAGGCCATGACACTCTCATGTACCTATATTTAACATATATTGTATATTTTATATATACGCTTCAATGAATTCACGTGTTTAAATCATCAAAGTTAATTTATCTATATATTTATTTTACAACTATTATTTTTTTTTATTCTATTAAAATTTTTTTTTGCCATATAAATCTCTTTTGTTTATTTATATATTTAAAATTATTATCATTTAAATTGAATATAAATACATAAATATCATGACGAAACATTATATCAATGTGAAATAACTATATTTATTTAAATTAATATATAAATGATTCACATCAGATTATATATTTATAATAATAAATTTTTAAAATAATAATCATGTTAGAAATACGATTATTAGATTAATTATTTATTTTATATGTGAATCATGAAAATAAAAAATATTATAAAGCATCATCATCAACTGATGTCAGAATAACACTGTTTAATTGTCACCTTGTTGTGATTGATTACAACCTTGATTATCAATGATATATACCCATGGGAATATTCATCTCATTCCACAATTTTATCTAAAACAATGAATGGATTTTTTGTATAAATATTTGCTGTAAATTATTTTGATCTTCATTACATACTTGGCAACACAATATATCTGTTCATTGTTTTTATATCAACAACTTCATAATGAAGATTATTGCTCAGGTATAGATCAAAAATTTATTTTTTTAAATATATTATTATTTTTTTTTTTTTTTTTTTTTTGTAACTTTTAAATTATTTATTGTTGGCTTTTCTTATTGATAGATTTTTTTGGTTTTTGCTGTTGTCATGAGTGTTGTAACAGCATTTCCACCAGCATATTCTTCTCACAGTATATATTATCCAAGAAGTTACATCAAAGTTTTACCAGTACATTCATACGTTGCACCACTGTCGTACCAGCCTTCCTGGGCTTGGACTCATCCAGCAGTTTTACCACCCCACTTTTGATAAAATAGAGCAAATTTTATTTTATGACCTTCGTGTTTTTATTTTTATTCTTAATCGAATTTTATATTTAAAAAAAATATATATATATTTATATATTTCTTTGTTTTTTTTTTTTTTTTAAATTGTTCTCTGTTGTTAACAAAAATGAAAGACCAATCAAATGACAATCTCATTTAACAATTGTTAAAGTTTGTGCAAGCTCAACTAAAGTACCATCAATGCTTCAAAGATTTAATTTGAATGGCACGTTTTCAACAAGTAAACTTTCAAAAGATTTGATCTAAATTAATTTGTAGTATTTTATTTTTTTTCTTGATTATTATCGTATAATAAAAATAAAATTTTATGTAAACAATATACTGTCTTATTATTATTTTTAAAATTTTATAAATTTTATAGATAAGTCAATGTAAATGTGGTTCAAAATTCTCATTATTTTTAAATCCACAAGTATTTATTGAAACGTAAATTTAAATAAAAAAAAATAAAATTGACAAAACATGGTTATACATGTAGACTCAGACTTAAAATCAGCTTGAAAAATTAGATGTTACTACGTGGCTTGAATTTATAGTGTTGATTTTATTGAAATACCAACTAAAAAAATTTCATTGGTATAGTATAGTACAAAAAAAAAAAATATATATGAAATAAATAATAATCAAATATAAATAAGTATAATAGGAACGTGATAAAAAAATAAAAGACAAAAATTTTTTAATTATAGAATAAATGTTTTTATGAAAAATATAAAAAAAAAAAAATCATTTACAAATTGATTTTTTTCTGCCGCACAATTTTGAATTAATATAATATAATTTTGATAAAAAATTTTTTCATATATATATATTGACACGTTGTTTGTTGTTGTTGTTGAAGTGTGTTATTTATTATTTTTGAAAATAACTGATGGTATCATTTGATGATATTTACAATCCATGGATTCCATGTCCAAGAGGAATACCATGACCAAGAGGAATACCATGACCAAGAGGAAGACCATGTGCAAGAGGAATACCATGTCCAAGTGGAAGACCATGTCCAACACTCAAGATTGGTCCATGACTTGGAATGATTGTTTTGGTTACAATTGGAGCAGTATGAACAACTGGTGCAACTGGTTGTGCAACAATATGCACAGCTGAATGGACTGGTGCATGAGAAATAATTTGTGGTGCATGGATTGGTCCAAGACCATGATTAAATACTAAACCAGTAAGACCACCTGGAGCTGGAGCTGGAGCAGCAACAGCAACAGCCAAAACGGCAGCGATAACAGCCTATTTAATTTTTATAAAATAATATAATAATTGATGATGTTTAAATTATACAAAATATCCTATCTATTTTTTAATGCAACACATTAAATAATAATAATAATAATAATAAAATATTTATTCTATCTATAAAAACTTTTACATGTTTTAAACACTGAGAATATACAAGCCAAGTTAAAGATAAAAATCATGAGTCAATAGCTGGTACTTTAAAGGTCATACAAAATTAAAAGTAAGCTTTAAGATTTAGCAATTTTTGTAAGATAAAATTAAATATAATAAATAATCAAGAAATATCAAATAATTTTATCCGAATAAATGTATAAAAAATATAATAGAAAATTTTTTTTTTATAATTATTGCAACACACTGTATGCAACATATGGCTCATATAAAATATTTTATCTATTTTTTTTATTTATCATATTTTAAAAACCCCAAAAAAAAAAAACACATTTTTCTAATTAAAAATTAATACAAAAACTTATAATTTATTATAAATATTTAAATTTATTTTATTTATATTTTAATGTCAATTTTGAATAATTAACATGTTCAAACATGCAACATCAATATAAACTCTTAATATGTGTATAAATAATTTTGGATAGAGACTCAAATTTTGTATATGTATATATATTACATACGACAAACCCAATTACAAAAATTCTATATATATAAAATCAACCTATAAACCGTTTCAATACTTAAAAATTAAAAAATCAATAAAAATAAAAAATAGCAAATTGTATATACATTGAGAATATTGGTAAAATAAAAAAAATTTAATTTTAATCAAAACTATATATATAAATGTTAAAAAACAAAACAATTAAATTCAACAATATTTATATTAAATATTTTTATTTAAATATAAGTATATAAAAAAAAAAAATAAATTAAATTAAATAATTTTTTATTAATCTTACCAACTTGAACATGTTGAAAGTTTTGTTTGATATTTGTAGTAAACTACTTGAAAGACAGTGTGATAGTGACGATATTAAGCATGTACGATCCTTTTATACTTTTAAAACAGTCAATTGTAAAAAAAAAAAAATAAATAAATAATAATATAATAATAAAATTATATTTATTTCTAACTGAAGGTATATGGTTAAATTTTTAATCACGTGATTTTATTTGATGCAATAGAATGACGTTAAATCGTAATATTATTGAGTCAGCCGTTACCAATCAAAAAAGGGGTAAGGGGAAAAATAATGAAGGAAAACAAGAGGGATGTATATAGATAAATTTAATTAATCACAATGCGTTTTGCATCATTGCATTTTGTTGAAAACAAGCTTGATTTACAACCCCTATATATATTTTATATAAATTTAAATTTATTATTATAACTAAATTGAAATAAATAATAATATATATTGTTTCTTCAACAAATTCATTTTAACTTGAATAATATTTAATAAAATAAATATTATATTTATTAATTTAAAATGTAATACTTGTGTATATGTAGATTAATATTATGATAGCTTTTGGTATATCAAGTTGTTTAGGAAATTTAAATTTACTTATTAAATTACATATTATTTTTTTGCGTTATTTATAAATGTGTGTATGTATATGTCTTATTCATATTTAAAAAAAAAAAATAAAATAAGAAAAGCTTCATCGATATGTATCATATATCAACCAATAATATAATATAATTTTATAAAATTTATTTTTTATATATTGATAATATAAATTTCAATATTTTTCAAATCAACATTTAAATTATTCAGTTATATCATAAAGATATCAAAAATAAATGATGAAAAATAAATTCAAGTGTCAATATATATATGTATTATTATTTTTTATTTTTTTTTTT
>WSYQ01000457.1:0-17215 GCA_011426435.1 Lysiphlebus fabarum
TTTATAATTAAATCTTTATAAAATAAATAAATATGAAATTCTTTGAAAATAAATTTAAAAATATGTATTTAAATTTTAAACTTACCACAACAAGATTTTCCAAAATCAAGTCTGACAAGTTGAACCATATAAGGCTCTAAAAGATTAACATACCACCAGGGTCGTTGTTCTGGTTTTGTCAATGTACATGTTTGAGGACTAAATGCTTGTCCAGAACTACCATCAACAGCTCTTTGTGGTATACCACCTTCAGCACTACTTGATTGCATTGGAGCTTTTCCACCAGCAACATTTAAAACTGTTAAAATAATTAAAAATCTATATTAATAATTTATACAACTTATCAATTTTCCTAAAGTATATATTATTATTTCTAATTTTTTTTTCAACAATATAAAAAAATTTTTAGTATTTTTATATAAATAGTGAGTTTCACTCGATTTGATGACGCACACTCGTCACTGAATGAAATGTCCTCCTTTCTCAAATTGTTTTCAAAAACATACATAGCAAATTTTATATATTACTATTAACAAAAAAAAAAACAAATAAATGTATCCTATATATAAAATAATAATAAAATACGGTAAATAAAATATATGAATAATTTTATAAAAAAATATATTAAACAATTTTGATTTTAAAAAAAATTATATAGTTATTTAAACATTATATATATATATATTTATAAATAATAGTAAATACCGTTTTTTTTTATTTTTTTAATATTCAATTTAACGCCATATGATTGAGTCAGCTTATTTTTTTTTTAATATACATATTTTATTATTTTTTATTATTATTTTGATATGGAAAGATAGATAAAAATGTATCGAATCATCAAACATAAAATGAGTATTATATGATCTCGCTCTGTTTATTTCAATGTGGCATTACTATGAGGTAGTCTTGTGCTTGAGCATCATCAACCAGGTGATTGTCTCGTTGCTCTCTAAGCACCGACAGAGCGAGTCCATGTAACTTGCTTCTTTGACTTGTAATACAGCCCATGACCTACTTGTCATTTTTACGAGGGCCTACTTTGTAAAATATATTTTATAAAATTATTAATATTATTATTTAAAAAAAAAAAACATCATTGTTCTACATGTATTTTTTATAACTTAATTATTGTCATTATTAATAAAATCAACTGTTCTAAAATATTATTACATTTCCGTATTTATCATAGCTACTAATTAAACACAATTATTAATAATTATTTTATTTTATTTTTTTTTTCTATTAACCACCTTTTCACTTTTTAATTCATGTATATTTTTTATATACAAAAAATTTTATTTAAAATATTTTAAAAAAGTCATATTTAAACTGTAAAAAAATTTGTTAATTTATATGTAATTCAATGTGGGTCATTATTTGATAAATTTATTTATTAATTTATTTTTTTTTTTTCGGCTATAAAAATATATAAGTATATATATATTGAAAGTTGTGAATATATTAAAGAATTATTTTTATGAATTTATAATGATTATTGATGGAAATAATTTGTAATATATAAAAATATATAAAAATTCTTTGAAAATATAGTAGGAACGTGACCTGTTTTTCCGTGTCCTTGACCGAGGTATATCCCAGCAATGGTTTTTTTTTTTTTAAAAAAAAGAAAAAACAGAACCATTAAGATGAAAAAGAAGAAGCAAGTATTAGTAAGAGATAATAATAAAATAAGAAGGGGTATTAAACCGTTAACATATGAACCTGTTGGTAAGCATTTGCAAACACTTTGCGTATAAATTTTACCATTAGTTATTTCATCTTTATTATTATTATTATTTTATTATGTCTATCTGTTGATTTTTCATGCATATGTAGTATGATAATTATTTATTTATAATATATATTACCACAAAATGGTACACCCTCAGGTATCCAATTTCCTTCATTTTGACATGTTCTTCTTGCTGGACCAAGAAGTTCAAAACCACGTTCACATGAATATGTTGCAACAGTACCCTCAGGTAGACTTGTATCTTTAATCAATGAATCTTCTTCATCAAGTACATCATCAATATCACCTTGTGAAAAACGTACATTACTGTGAGCTGGTGCACCTGGATATCCACATCCCAATGTTTTACTTCCTATATTAACAAAAATAAATAATAATAATTAATAAAAATAAAAATAAAATAAAAAATTATTTACTGTAAATTAAAACAATAATAATTAATAACTAATTAAAATTATAAATTATCATATCAACATTTCATTTACAAAACAAACTTATGTTTATTATTATTCATTTCCTCTCAATTTTATAAACAATTAATAATTACAAATTAATTTCACAATAAAAATATGTGTAATTTGATATTAATAATTTAACAAGTAAATAAATCATTTATATATTTTTATTTTTTTTTAAATAATAATTTTGGTGTTGTTGATTGAATGATCTAGTCTTGATCATCTTTGATAAGACCATATAATGTTTTGAATAAACCGTTAGTAAGTATAAGCATGATAATAGTTTGTTCGTTCTGCGTGACGAGCATTTGCTTTCAAAGTAATTAGAAGACTTGAGCTTTATATGGCCACAAGAGGTAAACACTTATACGCACATCCTCGATTTCATTATCCATCCAAGTATTAATAAGTTTAAAAAAAAACTGTATATAATAATCATTTATATTTATTTTAATTTTTATTTTAAATATGCATATTTATTTATTTGTCCTGGAATTTACTGATTCATTGTATGAAATTATATATATATAAATATATCTTTAATTATTATTTATTGAAAATTTTTTTAAATATTTAATATTTAATAATATTTCAAGCATTGCAAATATATATTCAGTTGAGTGATTGTCAATGTCAATAACGGTCACTGTCATCTACATTCAATTAGCATAAAATAATCAAAAAAAAATATATAATAAAATTTTAAATGAAATTATAATTATAATTATTATAAAAAAATTAAGAATATCAGATTTTATTTTTTTAAATTATCAAAATATAATTTCATTCAGTTAGTAAACCAGTGAAAGCTGTCCTCAAGAATTTAGCTTTCATTGAAACAAATTTACACCCTCAATTTGTATTTTATTTTATTTTTTTTTTTACATATGTATAAAAAATAATACATATATATTTATATATTAAATAATTAGTTAAGATAGTCGTGAGAAAGTTTAGGAATTGTCATGATTAAATTGAATTTTTATTAGTGGGAGACTCTAGTCGGCCGTTAGAGTCTTGAGTTTGAGTTTGAGTTTGAGTTTGTTTGAGAGAGTGGGTCAGTAGGTTGTTGAATGACTAAATATTAACAGTTATATTTTGTGTATATATTCGTGCATATAATAAAATTATTAAAAATGTCACTATATTTATATAAATTATATGATTTAAAATAATAAATAATTTAAATTATGCAAATAAAAATTGTAAAGAAATTAGAAATTTCAAAAAAAGAAACAAAAATATATAAATAATAATTAGGACAAAAAAAATCAAGAGTAGTAAATAAAATTACATGAAGTTAAAAATGCATTTATTTCGGGCAATGCATATTTTATTTACTTCCCGTTATACATGTGTATATACCGGCTTTTTTTTTTTTTAATTTTTTAAAATGATTTTACAAGTTGTTTTTTTGTATGTATATCGTGAGAAATTGGCCAAGAGGATTCATCATCACAATGCTTTCTTTTTCAATGAAAATATATAATTAATCAACTACACAATACTTGTTTTTAATTTATATAAATATTATAAAAAAAAAAAATATAGGTATATATTTATTTTAATTAAATAGTTTTTATAGTAAACTAGATTTATTTTAAAATAAAATTCATATATTTTTTTTCTTAATAATTTTTTATATTGCAATTACACCGGATTATAATGTAATTAAAATTATCTTATCTATCTTGATTAAATCTGTTAATTTGCGTTATTTTTAATTACTAAAAATAAAAAAATGTACTATTTCGAAATTTTATTTGTAAACGGAAAAACTATGTATACCTTTATCTCACCCTAAAATCGAAATACTATATTATTATTAAAATAATATTAAAAGAAAAATATATAAATAATAATAATACCTTTTATAAATATAAACACAATAATTAATAATTGTAAAAATAATTGTTGTTTTTTCAATAATGCCATTTCCAAAATCCAAGATAATCCAAAAAAAATCCTCAATGCAATAACACTAATTCCTTTTTTTTCGATTATTTTTTTTTTTTTTATATTTTTCACTAATTGAAATTAAATATTAATATTAACACAAAATAAAAAAAAATAATAAAACTAATATTGTTCACTGTTAATTTATCATGATGAAAAGAAATAAATATATAAATTTTTAAATTAAAATGAAGAGCTTATTAGGACTCGTTGATATTGAAACGAGTGTTGATCAGAGACTGAAGCCCCTGTATTCAAGGCAGGAAGTCATATTCCAGGTGTTGGTGTTTTTTTTTTTATTTTTTTTATTTTTTTTCATCAACTGGTAAACTCCCCACCTGTATAAGACAGTCTGGCTCATAGCCAACCCAGTCACTTTTTTAATACAAACCACCTCCATGGTGTACATGGATTTTTAGTGCGCTGAAGCTAGCGATCTCGAGGTAGCGACTTTTTGCCCATAGGCGTCGCAACCACCGATTGCGCGCGAGCCCCTTGTTCACGTAGCGTTTGGCTACATCTCTCCGTAAGGCAAATATTGTTAATTATTTATTATTAATAATTTTTTTAAAATTATTATTTTTATACCATTAAAAAGCTGACAAAATTTACAACAAATTATATGCATAAACAATAAGAAACCAATTTTTTTAAGAAGTCATATCAGTTAAGTCGCTAGTTTTTTTTTTTTAATTTTTTTTTTTTTTTAATTTGAAAAACATTAACCCGGTTTTAAATACCTTAAAAAAAATTGGTTTTTCTTTATTTATGCATATGAATTGTTGTAAATTTTGTCAGCTTTATAATGATGTAAAAATAATAATTTTAAAAAAATTATTACTAATAAATAATTGTTTAAAACGGTAAAGCGCGCTAGATTCTCAACTCTGACCAAACGTTATTTATTCAATTTGGATAAGTTATAATTTTTTTAAAATTATTATTTTTATATTTATCAATAGCTGACAAAATTTACAACAATTAATATGCATAAATAAAGAAAAACCAATTTTTTTAAGGTATTTAAAACCGGGTTAATGTTTTTCAAATTAAAAAAATTAAAAAAAAAAACTAGCGACTTAACTAATATGACTTCTTAAAAAAATTGGTTTCTTACTGTTTATGCATATAATTTGTTGTAAATTTTGTCAGCTTTTTAATGATATAAAAATAATAATTTTAAAAAAATTATTACTAACAAATAATTGTTTAAAACCGTAAAGCGCGCTAGACTCTGAACTCTGAGCAAACGTTATTTATTCAATTTGGATAAGTTATAATTTTTTTAAAATTATTATTTTTATATTTATCAATAGCTGACAAAATTTACAACAATTAATATGCATAAATAAAGAAAAACCAATTTTTTTTAAGGTATTTAAAACCGGGTTAATGTTTTTCAAATTAAAAAAAAAAAAATTAAAAAAAAAAAACTAGCGACTTAACTGATATGACTTCTTAAAAAAATTGGTTTTTCTTTGATTATGCATATTAATTGTTGTAAATTTTGTCAGCTTTATAATGATATAAAAATAATAATTTTAAAAAAATTATTACTAATAAATAATTGTTTAAAACGGTAAAGCGCGCTAGACTCTCAACTCTGACCAAACGTTATTTATTTAATTTAGATGAGTAATAATTTTTTTAAAATTATTATTTTTATATTTATCAATAGCTGACAAAATTTACAACAATTAATATGCATAAATAAAGAAAAACCAATTTTTTTTAAAGTATTTAAAACCGGGTTAATGTTTTTCAAATTAAAAAAATTAAAAAAAAAAACTAGCGACTTAACTGATATGACTTCTTAAAAAAATTGGTTTTATTGTTTATGCATATAATTTGTTGTAAATTTTGTCAGCTTTTTAATGATGTAAAAATAATAATTTTAAAAAAATTATTACTAATAAATAATTGTTTAAAACGGTAAAGCGCGCTAGATTCTCAACTCTGACCAAACGTTATTTATTCAATTTGGATAAGTTATAATTTTTTTAAAATTATTATTTTTATATTTATCAATAGCTGACAAAATTTACAACAATTAATATGCATAAATAAAGAAAAACCAATTTTTTTAAGGTATTTAAAACCGGGTTAATGTTTTTCAAATTAAAAAAATTAAAAAAAAAAACTAGCGACTTAACTAATATGACTTCTTAAAAAAATTGGTTTCTTACTGTTTATGCATATAATTTGTTGTAAATTTTGTCAGCTTTTTAATGATATAAAAATAATAATTTTAAAAAAATTATTACTAACAAATAATTGTTTAAAACCGTAAAGCGCGCTAGACTCTGAACTCTGAGCAAACGTTATTTATTCAATTTGGATAAGTTATAATTTTTTTAAAATTATTATTTTTATATTTATCAATAGCTGACAAAATTTACAACAATTAATATGCATAAATAAAGAAAAACCAATTTTTTTTAAGGTATTTAAAACCGGGTTAATGTTTTTCAAATTAAAAAAAAAAAAAAATTAAAAAAAAAAAACTAGCGACTTAACTGATATGACTTCTTAAAAAAATTGGTTTTTCTTTGATTATGCATATTAATTGTTGTAAATTTTGTCAGCTTTATAATGATATAAAAATAATAATTTTAAAAAAATTATTACTCATCCAAATTAAATAAATAACGTTTCGTCAGAGTTCAGAGTCTAGCGCGCTTTACGGTTTTAAACAATTATTTATTAGTAATAATTTTTTTAAAATTATTATTTTTATATCATTATAAAGCTGACAAAATTTACAACAAATTATATGCATAAATAAAGAAAAACCAATTTTTTTAAGAGGTCATATCAGTTAAGTCGCTAGTTTTTTTTTTTAATTTGAAAAACAATTTGAAAAAAACATCAACCCGGTTTAAAAAACTTAAAAAAAATTGGTTTTTCTTTATTTATGCATATAATTTGTTGTAAATTTTGTCAGCTTTTTAATGATATAAAAATAATAATTTTAAAAAAATTATTACTAATAAATAATTGTTTAAAACCGTAAAGCGCGCTAGACTCTGAACTCTGACCAAACGTTATTTATTTAATTTAGATGAGTAATAATTTTTTTAAAATTATTATTTTTATATTTATCAATAGCTGACAAAATTTACAACAATTAATATGCATAAATAAAGAAAAACCAATTTTTTTTAAAGTATTTAAAACCGGGTTAATGTTTTTCAAATTAAAAAAAAAATTAAAAAAAAAAACTAGCGACTTAACTGATATGACTTCTTAAAAAAATTGGTTTTTCTTTGATTATGCATATTAATTGTTGTAAATTTTGTCAGCTTTATAATGATATAAAAATAATAATTTTAAAAAAATTATTACTAATAAATAATTGTTTAAAACCGTAAAGCGCGCTAGACTCTGAACTCTGACCAAACGTTATTTATTCAATTTGGATAAGTTATAATTTTTTTAAAATTATTATTTTTATATTTATCAATAGCTGACAAAATTTACAACAATTAATATGCATAAATAAAGAAAAACCAATTTTTTTTAAGGTATTTAAAACCGGGTTAATGTTTTTCAAATTAAAAAAAAAAAAAATTAAAAAAAAAAAACTAGCGACTTAACTGATATGACTTCTTAAAAAAATTGGTTTTTCTTTGATTATGCATATGAATTGTTGTAAATTTTGTCAGCTTTTTAATGGTATAAAAATAATAATTTTAAAAAAATTATAACTTATCCAAATTGAATAAATAACGTTTTGTCAGAGTTCAGAGTCTAGCGCGCTTAACCGTTTTAAACAATTATTTATTAGTAATAATTTTTTTAAAATTATTATTTTTATATCATTATAAAGCTGACAAAATTTACAACAATTAATATGCATAAATAAAGAAAAACCAATTTTTTTTAAGGTATTTAAAACCGGGTTAATGTTTTTCAAATTAAAAAAAAAAAAAAATTAAAAAAAAAAAACTAGCGACTTAACTGATATGACTTCTTAAAAAAATTGGTTTTTTATTGTTTATGCATATAATTTGTTGTAAATTTTCTCAGCTTTTTAATGATGTAAAAATAATAATTTTAAAAAAATTATTACTAATAAATAATTGTTTAAAACGGTAAAGCGCGCTAGATTCTCAACTCTGACCAAACGTTATTTATTCAATTTGGATAAGTTATAATTTTTTTAAAATTATTATTTTTATATTTATCAATAGCTGACAAAATTTACAACAATTAATATGCATAAATAAAGAAAAACCAATTTTTTTAAGGTATTTAAAACCGGGTTAATGTTTTTCAAATTAAAAAAATTAAAAAAAAAAACTAGCGACTTAACTAATATGACTTCTTAAAAAAATTGGTTTCTTACTGTTTATGCATATAATTTGTTGTAAATTTTGTCAGCTTTTTAATGATATAAAAATAATAATTTTAAAAAAATTATTACTAACAAATAATTGTTTAAAACCGTAAAGCGCGCTAGACTCTGAACTCTGAGCAAACGTTATTTATTCAATTTGGATAAGTTATAATTTTTTTAAAATTATTATGTTTATATTTATCAATAGCTGACAAAATTTACAACAATTAACATGCATAATCAAAGAAAAACCAATTTTTTTTAAGGTTTTTAAACCGGGTTAATGTTTTTCAAATTGAAAAAAAAAAAAAAAAAAAAAAACTAGCGACTTAACTGATATGACTTCTTAAAAAAATTGGTTTTTCTTTGATTATGCATATTAATTGTTGTAAATTTTGTCAGCTTTATAATGATATAAAAATAATAATTTTAAAAAAATTATTACTAATAAATAATTGTTTAAAACCGTAAAGCGCGCTAGACTCTGAACTCTGACCAAACGTTATTTATTCAATTTGGATAAGTTATAATTTTTTTAAAATTATTATTTTTATATTTATCAATAGCTGACAAAATTTACAACAATTAATATGCATAAATAAAGAAAAACCAATTTTTTTTAAGGTATTTAAAACCGGGTTAATGTTTTTCAAATTAAAAAAAAAAAAAAAAAAAAAAAACTAGCGACTTAACTGATATGACTTCTTAAAAAAATTGGTTTTTCTTTGATTATGCATATGAATTGTTGTAAATTTTGTCAGCTTTTTAATGGTATAAAAATAATAATTTTAAAAAAATTATAACTTATCCAAATTGAATAAATAACGTTTTGTCAGAGTTCAGAGTCTAGCGCGCTTAACCGTTTTAAACAATTATTTATTAGTAATAATTTTTTTAAAATTATTATTTTTATATCATTATAAAGCTGACAAAATTTACAACAATTAATATGCATAAATAAAGAAAAACCAATTTTTTTTAAGGTATTTAAAACCGGGTTAATGTTTTTCAAATTAAAAAAAAAAAAAAATTAAAAAAAAAAAACTAGCGACTTAACTGATATGACTTCTTAAAAAAATTGGTTTTTTATTGTTTATGCATATAATTTGTTGTAAATTTTCTCAGCTTTTTAATGATGTAAAAATAATAATTTTAAAAAAATTATTACTAATAAATAATTGTTTAAAACGGTAAAGCGCGCTAGATTCTCAACTCTGACCAAACGTTATTTATTCAATTTGGATAAGTTATAATTTTTTTAAAATTATTATTTTTATATTTATCAATAGCTGACAAAATTTACAACAATTAATATGCATAAATAAAGAAAAACCAATTTTTTTAAGGTATTTAAAACCGGGTTAATGTTTTTCAAATTAAAAAAATTAAAAAAAAAAACTAGCGACTTAACTAATATGACTTCTTAAAAAAATTGGTTTCTTACTGTTTATGCATATAATTTGTTGTAAATTTTGTCAGCTTTTTAATGATATAAAAATAATAATTTTAAAAAAATTATTACTAACAAATAATTGTTTAAAACCGTAAAGCGCGCTAGACTCTGAACTCTGAGCAAACGTTATTTATTCAATTTGGATAAGTTATAATTTTTTTAAAATTATTATTTTTATATTTATCAATAGCTGACAAAATTTACAACAATTAATATGCATAAATAAAGAAAAACCAATTTTTTTTAAGGTATTTAAAACCGGGTTAATGTTTTTCAAATTGAAAAAAAAAAAAAATTAAAAAAAAAAAACTAGCGACTTAACTGATATGACTTCTTAAAAAAATTGGTTTTTCTTTGATTATGCATATTAATTGTTGTAAATTTTGTCAGCTTTATAATGATATAAAAATAATAATTTTAAAAAAATTATTACTCATCCAAATTAAATAAATAACTCTGAACTCTGACCAAACGTTATTTATTCAATTTGGATAAGTTATAATTTTTTTAAAATTATTATTTTTATATTTATCAATAGCTGACAAAATTTACAACAATTAATATGCATAAATAAAGAAAAACCAATTTTTTTTAAGGTATTTAAAACCGGGTTAATGTTTTTCAAATTAAAAAAATTAAAAAAAAAAACTAGCGACTTAACTGATATGACTTCTTAAAAAAATTGGTTTTTCTTTGATTATGCATATGAATTGTTGTAAATTTTGTCAGCTTTTTAATGGTATAAAAATAATAATTTTAAAAAAATTATAACTTATCCAAATTGAATAAATAACGTTTTGTCAGAGTTCAGAGTCTAGCGCGCTTAACCGTTTTAAACAATTATTTATTAGTAATAATTTTTTTAAAATTATTATTTTTATATCATTATAAAGCTGACAAAATTTACAACAATTAATATGCATAAATAAAGAAAAACCAATTTTTTTTAAGGTATTTAAAACCGGGTTAATGTTTTTCAAATTAAAAAAAAAAAATTAAAAAAAAAAACTAGCGACTTAACTGATATGACTTCTTAAAAAAATTGGTTTTTTATTGTTTATGCATATAATTTGTTGTAAATTTTCTCAGCTTTTTAATGATGTAAAAATAATAATTTTAAAAAAATTATTACTAATAAATAATTGTTTAAAACGGTAAAGCGCGCTAGATTCTCAACTCTGACCAAACGTTATTTATTCAATTTGGATAAGTTATAATTTTTTTAAAATTATTATTTTTATATTTATCAATAGCTGACAAAATTTACAACAATTAATATGCATAAATAAAGAAAAACCAATTTTTTTAAGGTATTTAAAACCGGGTTAATGTTTTTCAAATTAAAAAAATTAAAAAAAAAAACTAGCGACTTAACTAATATGACTTCTTAAAAAAATTGGTTTCTTACTGTTTATGCATATAATTTGTTGTAAATTTTGTCAGCTTTTTAATGATATAAAAATAATAATTTTAAAAAAATTATTACTAACAAATAATTGTTTAAAACCGTAAAGCGCGCTAGACTCTGAACTCTGAGCAAACGTTATTTATTCAATTTGGATAAGTTATAATTTTTTTAAAATTATTATTTTTATATTTATCAATAGCTGACAAAATTTACAACAATTAATATGCATAAATAAAGAAAAACCAATTTTTTTTAAGGTATTTAAAACCGGGTTAATGTTTTTCAAATTGAAAAAAAAAAAAAATTAAAAAAAAAAAACTAGCGACTTAACTGATATGACTTCTTAAAAAAATTGGTTTTTCTTTGATTATGCATATTAATTGTTGTAAATTTTGTCAGCTTTATAATGATATAAAAATAATAATTTTAAAAAAATTATTACTCATCCAAATTAAATAAATAACGTTTGGTCAGAGTTCAGAGTCTAGCGCGCTTTACGGTTTTAAACAATTATTTATTAGTAATAATTTTTTTAAAATTATTATTTTTATATCATTATAAAGCTGACAAAATTTACAACAAATTATATGCATAAATAAAGAAAAACCAATTTTTTTAAGAGGTCATATCAGTTAAGTCGCTAGTTTTTTTTTTTTTTTAATTTGAAAAACATTAACCCGGTTTTAAATACCTTAAAAAAAATTGGTTTTTCTTTATTTATGCATATTAATTGTTGTAAATTTTGTCAGCTTTTTAATGATATAAAAATAATAATTTTAAAAAAATTATTACTAATAAATAATTGTTTAAAACGGTAAAGCGCGCTAGACTCTGAACTCTGACCAAACGTTATTTATTTAATTTAGATGAGTAATAATTTTTTTAAAATTATTATTTTTATATTTATCAATAGCTGACAAAATTTACAACAATTAATATGCATAAATAAAGAAAAACCAATTTTTTTTAAAGTATTTAAAACCGGGTTAATGTTTTTCAAATTAAAAAAATTAAAAAAAAAAACTAGCGACTTAACTGATATGACCTCTTAAAAAAATTGGTTTTTCTTTATTTATGCATATAATTTGTTGTAAATTTTGTCAGCTTTATAATGATATAAAAATAATAATTTTAAAAAAATTATTACTAATAAATAATTGTTTAAAACCGTAAAGCGCGCTAGACTCTGAACTCTGACCAAACGTTATTTATTCAATTTGGATAAGTTATAATTTTTTTAAAATTATTATTTTTATATTTATCAATAGCTGACAAAATTTACAACAATTAATATGCATAAATAAAGAAAAACCAATTTTTTTTAAGGTATTTAAAACCGGGTTAATGTTTTTCAAATTAAAAAAAAAAAAATTAAAAAAAAAAACTAGCGACTTAACTGATATGACCTCTTAAAAAAATTGGTTTTTCTTTATTTATGCATATAATTTGTTGTAAATTTTGTCAGCTTTTTAATGATATAAAAATAATAATTTTAAAAAAATTATTACTAATAAATAATTAACAATATTTGCCTCACGGAGAGATGTAGCCAAACGCTACGGGAACAAGGGGCTCGCGCGCAATCGGTGGTTGCGACGCCTATGGGCAAAAAGTCGCTACCCCGAGATCGCTAGCTTCAGCGCACTGGATTTTTATAGCGGTTGAAACAGACGAAGATAACACTTTTTATTTATTTATTTTTATAATATTTTTTTTTTTTTTTAAATAAAACTATCGTTGTTGTCGTACAACAGTGGGACGCTTCGTCATCGTCTTCTCGTTTTATTTCTTTTAGTTTTTATCATTTTTTTTTTTTATATATTAACGTTGTTGAAAAGTTGAAATGACTGCAATACATAAGGCTGTCTTACCTCTATATCTGCTCGTCACTACATCAGGAGTTGCCAGAAGTCAAAACCAAGAAGTAGGCACGATGGAATTCAGGCCATCCATGACTTTAAGGTCGTATCTCACAGTCTGTCGTTGGTGGTTGTTGTTGTTGTTGTTGTTGTTCTTGTTATATTGATAAAATTTTTGAATGCATGAGTTCAATAATTTATCATAATTTTAATAACCAATATTTCATGATTAATCTAGAAATTTAAAAAAAAACATTTTTTAATTATACAATTTTATTGAGCTTTTTCTTTATAAATATATTTTTTAAATTTTAAAAAATGATGACTATGAAACCTTTAATTACTCAAAAACTAAGATAATTACATTAATCTGATTATAAAAAAAAATTAACAACGTAAAAAAATTACAAAACTTTCTATCTATATTTATCTTTATATATTTTTGCGGAAATGTGAAATACCTTCTTAATAACTTTTCGTGTCTTTTAAATATATATATATTTTAAACTGATAAATATTAAATTATAAAAAGTTATTACAAAACTATAAAAAAAAAAAAAGGATATTCAATATTATTTTTACTTTCAAGTTTTTAATTTATAATTTCTTGATATTTTTAAATGACTTTCTGAATAAAATTAAAGACATTATATATTTTTTTTTGAAGATATTGTAAAAAGAGATAATTGATAGTTTAAAAAATTGTTTGTCTTGAAAGAATATAAAATTTATTTATAGACATAATTGTTTTTTAAAATATATAACTTGAATAATTTAATAAAAATAAAATAACCAAAGAAATCAATGTAAAAGTCATTTGTGGAAAAATAAATATTAAAAAAAAAAAATAACAAAAAAAAAATTGACTAACTTCGTGATAAAACTAATAACACTGCGGTTTTGTTTATGGCTTATTATCATTTTTTACTTAAAAAAAAAAATTAAGAGAAAAAAAATAATTATATATATATAAATAAATAAAAAAATCATATTATTTAATGATTTTTATTTTATTTTAAAATTGATGATTCTTTATTTGGTGATTGGTATGCATTTGATTGTTGAATTAAAAGACGCTTTCACCCGAATGAACTTTTTTTTTTCATTTAATTTAAAACAAGTATAATTGTAACTTGATTATATTTTTTTCTTTCTTTTTTTTCTACAATCTTCAATTACAAATTGTTTTTTTTTTTTTTATCATTTACTCACAGAATAGTCAAATAAACTTTCCCTTGATTTTCAAATTTTATAAATATATTGAATTAATTTTGGACCCAGTTGAATTTAACACTCCCAAACAGTATCAGGTTTATTTACATATTTTTATATGATTATATTATTTATTTTAAATATATATAGGTAAAAAATACTGGTATTTTTTGTAAGGGTCAAGCTAATTTTCATAATATTTTATGTATTTTTTATAAAACATTAGTTACTTATTATATTTTTATGATTTAAAATGATAATAAAAGATAAAATCATATATTGGTAAGTATATCCGTTTTTGTCTTTAAAATTTAAAATTTTCTTGAGAAACTGTTTTTTTTTTTTTAATCATATTTAACTGACCGCAGTTTTCTAAATTACGGAAGTTACTTATAATGCACGCGATGCATAAAATCTATCCCTTTTTTTTTTATATTTTTATAATTTAAAAATAATTATAATTAAATTTAATAAATAAAATTATATTATTATAATATTTATAAAATATATATTTGATTATATTTAATTTAAATATAAACAAATAAAATTTTAACAATGCAAAACATTTGCATGTGCTACATTTTTATATAAAAAAAATAATAAAATAAATTCATTAATATAAGTTCAAACGTGACTTCATCGTGAAATATAAGCAAAACCAAGAACACAAGTCATATTCGTATATTAACGGTACTTTTAATAATAAATTGCGGACAATATGTTATTTAAAAGTATTCCAAGAATCTCACCTGATGTGTCATATCGAGGTTGAATTAGTGAAAATATATGTATAAAAAAAATCTCTTAAAGATTTTAAGTATTGATAGAAAGTTGTGATGACGTTCATGATGATAGATCCATCAGCATAGTACTTTTATGAAAAAAATTTATCCACTTCCAGTATTTAATCTAAAAATAAAAAAAAATAATATTACAATAAATTTATTATATTATTAAAAAAAAAAAATTACAAAATGAAATTAACTAAATGACAATTAAAAGAATTATTGTATTTATAATTTATTATTATTGTTATTTTTTAATTAATTAAATTTTTAATTGTTTACCATTTTACTTTCTCAAAGAAGATTAAATTATCTCTTTGACGTAAGAATATTCATTGAATTTATTCAACTGTTTAATAAAATATAATACTAATTATAATAAGAATTAATTTATTAATTAAAATAGTAAATTATTCATCTGTCAATAAATAAATAATTTATATTTTTAATTAACATATTGAGATTAATTTCTCCTCTATTAATTGTGTTTCAATGATATGTACTTTAATTGAATTAATTGACAATATTGTCAACAATTTTGACAATATAAATTTATTGGTTAAACAAATGAAAATTTTAATTAAATTTTTTAATCATGAATTTTTTTTGTATTAATTTTACACTTGTCTCTTAATATATATCAAAGAAAATACTTTAAAAATTACTGTTAATAAATCAGTACTAATATTAATCCAATTACTAATTATTAATTAATTGCAGAAATAATTAACTTTTGATATGTCAACAGTCATCAAACAAAATTCTTGACAGACGCCGACATCAAAAAAAAAAAAATATGAGATATATTATTATTTATTAAACAACAAAAATTAAAATTATTAAACAATTGAATAAATAATTAAATTCTTTTGATTAAACAATTATTATTTGTAAACAAACGATTATTATATCTAACTTTCCTAATTAATTAATAAAAGAAAAAAAAATACACCAACCTGAGGGCCTCAGCAATCCGGCACAATCCGGCATTTTATGTTTTAATAACCGCCAAAAAAAAAAAAAAAAAAAAAAACAAAAACATACCCTCAGTCGATAATGTTGTTTTAATATTTATTTTATACTTTTCCCGCTAGATGTCCACAACACGCTATTCTGAAAAAAATTTTAACAATATAATAACAATAAAGTTAATAAATAATATTGTAATAAACGTGTTCGGTGTAACGGTGTTAAACTGTTCATAAATTGGTTATTATTTAATATAATTAAATAAATATAAGTTATTTAATAATTAAAAAAATTATAATAATTTAATAATGCATGTGAAAAAACAAACAATTATAAAATGGCCATTGGAAAAATTAAAAAATCTTGTTGAAGATAAAAAATCACGTATTTATTGTAAACTTGTTAAAAAACATGTTGCATTACATCCTTATCATTTAAATGATTTTAAAAAAAGCCTTGAAGATGTTTTAAGACCTGGTGTTAATAATTATGATTCTGAGTAAGTATTATATTTTAATTTATTAAATGTAAAGTTAACCTAATAATATTATTTTATATATTTAATTTAATTAATTCAGATTGGAAGGACTTGTTTTGGAGTATAAAAATCCAAAGTTGGTCAGTGAGCTTGGTTCAATTTTTCATGACTCACATTTTATTCATGTTGATATTGAAGCTGAATTTTATACATTTAAACCAAAAATTGGTTGTAAATTAAAAGGTCAGTGTTGTCATAATTATTTATATCTAGAGTACAAGATTATGTTTGTGTTAATTTTTTTTTTTTTTAAATGTGATTACAGGTATTATTAATAAAAAACTTAATGGACATCTTGGAGCTTTGATTTATCAAACATTTAATGCTTCTATTGTTAGTCATGAAGAAGATAAAGAATTATGGCAAAAAAATAATTTATCTGTTGGAAATGAAGTTAATTTTATTGTCACACAAATTGATTTGCATAGTCGTTTACCTTTTATACGTGGAAGACTTGTAGAAGAAACAAATAATGAAGTAGA
>WSYQ01000458.1:0-45805 GCA_011426435.1 Lysiphlebus fabarum
TAAAAAAACGAGTGTGAAGTTAGCAGAACTATGCTCAAAATGCTGCACGCAGCATTTTTCCAGCATAGTCCTCAGCGGCCATTTTTTAGTGAGTTTTTGGTGATATATGGTGACCAAAGTGCTATGGCATAGAACTTTGTTGAAAAACTATGCTAGTCGACAAGGGCCTTTCAATTATTTTATTTATTAAAAAAACTCAATTATGTTCCAATATTGAAAGTAGGGTTATTTTGTCCAATTATTTGTACACGACTGTGAGAATTTTCAATTCTCACACAAATCGGACACTCGTACGACAGTATTGTTGTTTTTTGTATTTTTTAATATTGAAAAAAAAATTTATTTATATGATAATTTCAGTAATTTTAGACACGCCAAATTTTTAAATACTAAAGTTAATTAAAAAAAAAAAATTGGCGTGTCTAAAATTACTAAAGTAGTGTATATTAAATATCAAAAAAAATACTTTTTAATATTAAAAAAAACGAAAAAAAATATACTGTCCTACGTGTGTCGGATTTGTGTGAGAATTGAAAATTCTCACAGTCTTGTACAAATAATTCTGACAACATAACCCTACTTTCAATTTTGGAACATAATTAATTGAGTTTTTTAATAAATAAAATTATTAGAAAAAAATTCAAATGTGTTTAAATTTATGAGATTAATATTTAGAAATTTTTAGACATAATATTCTATTTTTTGAATGCTATTTACTATCTTTTTGTATGACTTGAAAATTCTTATTTTCGTATGTCGGTTGTGTGTCGTTTTTGTATGAGATCAGTGCACAAACCGACTGTCGTCATTTTTGCTAGGGATATGATGACTAGCGAGTGTTTATGATGAGAAAAGTCCCCTTCTACAACTCTCACTGCAAAGCTCTTATCATATGAAAGAAATGTGGAAATTATCTGTATGTAGATAATTATTTCATTAAAAAAATAAGACCAAGCACAAATTAAAACTGTTGCGATTTAGATCTCCAGAATCAACCTTAACTTAATAAAACAGCCTACCAAGAAGACTAGAAACCAGGAGAATCAACTTCGATGGAAGGGGTAAATATTTTTGGCTTGATATACGTCGTAAATGTAGAGTGCGCCACTTTAGTTATTCAATTGCGCACTACGTAATGCGCTGTTTGTTTATTTCCACACCCCTCAGCCGGCCTTTTTAAAAAATGCATTGAAAATAAATAATTAATCATTTTTTTTAATGAATACGACAAGATGCAAAATTATTGATTTTGAATGTCATTTTCAAAGATCAAAAGACTAGAGAGACAAATACAATTAGATAAATAATTTTTTGAAGAATTATTCTACAAGTACTTGTACAGCTTTTTTCCAATGCATTTGGAAAAAGATAATTTATTAAACAATTATTGCTAGGTGGAATATTTTTTTTTAAATAAACAAGTAGCTTACGAATAAGATTGACTTAAAAAGAGACAATTATTGTTAAATGAAAAGCAATTATTATTTAATAAATTATCTTATTTTAAGTAGATTTCTTTTCTTAGCCAGTTGTTTATTTAAAAAAAATTTCACTTATTTATTTGATGAAATATTCAATGTATCAAAAAAAATATTTCACCCAGCAATAATTATTTAATAAATTTTTTTTTTTTGATTACATCTCATTCTTTAGCTATTAATTATTTATTTTCAATGCATTTTTTAAAAAGGCCGGCTGAGGAGTGTGGAAATAAACAAACAGCGCATTACGTAGTGCGCAATTGAATAACTAAAGTGGCGCACTCTACATTTACGACGTATATCAAGCCACTCCCACTCTTATAGTTGATTCTCCTGGTCTCTAGTCTTCTTGCAGCCTACTTTAATTTTGACATTCAGCCTTAAGATATTTGTTTTTGGTTAAAAACTATACTAATCTTATTTTTATAATTTTGGAATTTTAATGGAGCAGTAGTAGTTTCTATTTATATTAAAATGCACACAATATTTTGTAGGACACAGAGGATTTTTCGGAAAAAAAAGCGCACTAACGCCAAGTTTTCGAGTCCAGATAAGAAGTTGGCATTAAGTGGCCAATCTCCAATTATCTCTTAAACACTTTTTTGTGCATGACCCCGTAATTAGCGATTCACAATAAAATCATCGTTCAAATAATTTAGATAAATGATAGCTAGATTCAATTTTAAACAAACAAAAATAAAATGAGAAATAATAAAAAAAAGAATCAAACAAAATATTTTGTAACACCGAACTTTATTGATCAGGTAAAGAAAAAAAAAATTAAAACAGATGGTCCAGAAAACTTATAAATGTAGATGCAGTTTAATCTATACTCAATACTTTTTTTCTACAATTAGTGCAAAATGAATGCTTTTTCAATTTACAGGTTTAATTGTAATGAATCTTGATAAAGTAAAAACTATAAGTATTGTCACCGCAACAAAGCAAGTAACAAAAATATACCAAGTTTCTTCATCAAAAACTTCGGTAAATGCAGGAACCTGATTGTAAAGAGTATCAATTAGTTGGATATTGTAGTCCCTGTTTTTTGTTTTTCCGCCCATATTTTTCGTCTTTTTCTTCTTTAATAACCAGTATAAGCTTATCTACGATCACAATTATTTATGATAAAATTTTTAAAAACAAAGTAGATTTGTTTATCTTCTGTGTCTACTTATTCTAATTTTTATCTTTTTTTTCTTAAGTTTTTTTACAATTCCAGTTTCTTCAACTTCAACCACTGGGGCCAACGTTGATATATGCTTATTATATAGTTTTAGTATATCAATTGCATTCAAATTTGCACATTTAAATAGTATCTTCTCTCCGTTTGCTGAAACAACAATTTATTTTTCTATTTCGTTTGTAATTTATTGGTTTTTTTTATTGTAAATGACAAAGATAATTCTACTCACTTAAATCACAAGTAACTGTAGGCTCAGATCTGTCACATACAATATCAGTCTTTAGAACACACGATAAATTAGTTTTAGTGACCTTTGGAGCTGAGATATAGTGAAGAAGGTTTCTACATTTAAAATAAAAAAAAAAAATGACAAATTATTTTTTGTTATAACAGAAATGATGGCACAGATTGAACAACAAATGCCAATTCCAGTGCCAGACTTGAGCACCCTTAGAATAACAACAGCAGTTTCTACGCTAGGCAAAGCATATGGATGTGACCAATGTAGTGGTAAGTTATTCAAAGTATTTATATCAATATACCGCACATACAATAAAAATTTTAAAATAAAAATAAAATTATTGCACCAATCAACTGATTTTTGGGTTATATAGCCTTGTAATATAGTTTTGAGATGATAATAACTTCAGCATCACAAAAAATCGGAAGTGTGCAATTTCAACGATTCAAATTCAAGTGAATATATACATTCTCATCTACTCTGACATGATACCGAAAAGTTATGACGTCATCTGCACGGTTTATAAAATATTACTATTTAGCTTGGCCCGATTTATGTGACAAAATTTTTTTAAATTGAATATAACCTGATATATGTTACCTTATTTAACAATTACAATACCTTACTTTATTCAACAATTGTAATGGGTGTAATGGTGAACACTGTTCATAGCTCTTTTTATATAAATGGATTTTCTGATATATTTTTAAAAGCGCGTGCGCAATTTATCGATCAGCTAACTTTTTTAAAAAAATTTGTTGCATGAGGTAGTTTTTTATAAATAAAATAATCGAAGAAAATCTCGACATATTATTAAAAATTTATAGAATTTATAAAATGATAATAAAAACTCGAATTTAATTTTTAGGGTGAATACAAATAGTATACAAATTTTTTACGCAACTAACCTCGTCATCTTGACATTCTCGGCAAATGGATCAAACCGGACTGTTAATTTAGAAACTGGTTGCAATGACATGATCTTTATTTGTTTAGCAATTGCAGAAATTGCACCAGCCGACCTTGTCAAACGACCACTGAATGGAATCGACATTATTCATCCAATAAATAATTATTACATATAAACAAAACACTAATCATTAACATAAATAGCAATGAATAGTTTAACAAACTTTGAAATTTACACTAATAATGTTCATAACCAATTATAAAGTACATATAACATACAACCAACTGAAACTTAATCGACAGATATTCAGACAATGAGACTGCGAATCGCGAATGTTCCTTGTAAGAGAAGGGAAAAAGCCGTTTACACTTTGGTTAAAAACGTTCATGGAGTTCAATGGAGTTGTACGAGGAAGGTAATCTGCAGTGTTGGGTAGTTAGACCATATTTAGGTTAATACTTTCATACCGGTATTATACCATTTGGGCAGTATAATAACGGTAAGAAAGTAAGGAACTCAGAAACGTCCCCGATATGGCTATATGCAGTGTTGGGTAATTGGACGATTTTTAGGTTTAATACTTTCATACCGGTATCATACCGGTACGAAAGTATTATACCGGTATGAAAGTATGAAACTCAGAAACGCTCTTTATGGCATCAAAACTTTCTACCATACTTTCTACCATAAGCTCTCAGCTATCAAAATTGATATATAAATAAAGTACTTGTTTATTTAAAAAAATATTTATTGCTTATTTAATTAACCACAATGCTAAAGAAACAAGTAGCTAGAGGGAAAGATGCTTTCAAAAAAAAGTAATTTCTTGTAGAATTATTGCTCATTAAAATGTATTATTAATTAGTAATAATTCTACAAGAAATGTATTCGTTTTAAAAACATCTCTCCCTCTAGCTACTTGTTTCCTTAAAAAATTAATTGTTGCTTATTTTATTAAACAAAATGCTAAAGGAACAAGTAGCTAGAGGGAAAGATGCTTTCAAAAAAAAGTAATTTCTTGTAGAATTATTGCTCATTAAAATGTATTATTAATTAGCAATAATTCTACAAGAAATGTATTCTTTTTGAACGCATCTCTCCTCTAGCTTTTTGATTCCTCAAAAAAATTAATTGTTGCTTGTTTTATTAACCAAAATGCTAAAGAAATAAGTATCAAGAAGGAGAGATGCTTTTAAAAAAAAGTAATTTCTTGTAGAATTATTGCTCATCAAAATGTTTTGTTAATTAACAATAATTTTACAAGAATGTCTTCTTTTTAAACGCATTTCTCCCTCTAGCTACTTGTTTCTTTAGCATTTTGGTTAATTAAGTAAGCAATAAATAATTTTTAAAAAAAAGTATAAAAATAGTGTACGACGTGGTATATAAAAATTCTCATAGATGACATTACTAAAGTGGTATGAAAGTATGAAACTCGAGCGGTTTTATACCGGTATTATACCGAGGTATACGACTGGTATAATACCGCGGTATCATACCAACCCAACACTGGCTATAGGTGTGTTCATTCACTATTCACACTGAGCGTATGCACGGAGCGTATGCAAGGAAGCGCTAGAGTCGTGTGGTCATTTGAAAAAACTTTTTTAATAACATTTACTATTTATTTATTGTTATTTGTTTTTTTCAGTTCTTTTGCTGTCTTTCATAATTATTAATTGCTAATTAGTTATGGTGTTGTTATTTTTCTTTCCGAATCCAATGCGTTAGTAAATTTTATCAATAAAGTTTCTTCAAATGGCCGCACGACTCTAGCGCTTCCTTGCATACGCTCCGTGCATATGCTCGGTGTGAATAGTGAACGAACACACTAATGCAATTATATGGCATCAGGGTAGCTATTCTTGACTCGATTATCCCACCTACACGGGATAACATGAAAACGCCTGAAAATGATTAAGTCGTTTGATGTAAACCATTGAAAAGGATACAAATTAAGCCAAAATTTTCATGTTTTGCGACAAAAAAGTTATCCCAGTCGCTCGGGATAACTTGCGGATAATCGAATCAAGAATAGCTACCCAGTGTTGGTTAGGTATGTATACTATTTTAATTTACAATGTAAACTACACCTGGTTTTGTACATAGTAAATTACATGACTTGCGCTTTGCCGTGGAGAACCTGGACATTAATAAGGAGTGTAAACTTTGGCTTTTTACTGGAGCCGATATTTCGGAGCAAATGGTGGCGCTGGCATCAGCACTGCATGAAAGTATACACGTGTATTTATTTTGTTTACTTTTTACTATGCTGTAACAGATACAAATAATAGCTAAGGAATGAGATGGACTAAAAAAAAACAATTTATTTTAACAATTATTCATTTATAATTGCATTCCTTTCGTTAGCCACTTTTTCCTTTATTTGGTCACTATTTGTTTTGATATGTAACCTTTTATCATTATCATTAAGAATCACGAATAGTCTATGCTAGAGTGAGTACTACGTGCGCGGCGGAAGTAAAACTTCTTTCGAAGCATTACCTACACCCGAACCATTTCTCACAGCTGACCGTTGCATCTGAATATGCCTGACTTTTTTTCACTACGCCAAAAATGAGAGCCGTATAATACGGCGTATAAAATGTGCCCAACACTGGTGACATCTATTTAAATCTAGTCATTTTTGGTAATAAGTGAACTTGCAAGGAAATTCACCAAAAAAAGTGTGGACACACTGCTTAAGATCTCCTACTTTCACTTTAGTATTTACCATGGAGTTTTACAAGGAGGGTAATCTGTGACGTCACACAATGTATTAGGATAGGGAGCTGTTGAGGATGACGGAATGGAGCAATGTCGTAACTCTATCGGCCACTGACGGCGCTATTCTTAGTTAGTACCGAAGTCAAAATCACATGTTTTTTTGTTTACTACTTATTTTTGTGTCAAGATAATTATTTATGAGTAAACAAATAGCTAAAAAAAAAGATGGACTCAAAAAACGACAATTTATTAAACAATTTCTGCTGGATAAAATATCTTTTTTGCTGCATCTATTTTCTTAGCTATTTTTTCTCTAAATTTTGAATAAATAAAAGTATGTAAATTATTTTTAAATAGACAAATAGCTAAAGAATGAGATGGACCCAAAAAAAAAAATAATTTATTAAATACTTATTGCTGGGTAAAATATTAAAAAGAAAAAATAGGGTGCAATTATTTATTTAAAAAATAAAAAACAAATATACCTAAGAAAATAGATGTACTCAAAAAAATATTTTACTCAGCAATAATTATTTAATAAATTATCTTTTTTTTGGGTCCATCTCATTTTTTAGCTATTTGTCTATATAATAATAATTTACATGGTTTCATTTATTGAACATTTAAAGAAAAATTATCTACGAAAATAGATGCAGCAAAAAAGTTATTTTATCCAGCAAAAATTGTTTAATAAATTGTCTTTTTTTGAGTTAATCTCATTCCGTATAGCTAATTGCTTATTTAAAAAAAATCTTCAGGCATTCATTAATTAGATGCATCCATAGACAATATTAATTTTTAAATAAATAAATGTATTTTATTTTTTTACACAAAAAAATACTTTAACTGAGCCACACAATAATAATAACATATGACCTTGACTTCGGTACTGACCAAGACTAGCGCCGTCAGTGGTCGATAGAGTTACTAAATTGCTCCATTCCGTCATCCTCAGTAAATTTTCAGAGATTATCCTCCTTATAGACCTCCATGGTATTTACTTTGAACTTCTTTGTATTTACTTCGCTGTAGTCCACTGTAGTCTGTACGTTGTGAGTCAGTGTGTGTTTCTGTGGGGAAGTGCTTTGTGGCTAGTGGGATATATTAGTTTTTTTTTTTCATTCAATTTTGTATTTTTCTTTTATTTAATTAATATTTCAACTAAATCTTGTAAGCAATGTATTCTGTAGGCCAGCGTAAGTCGATAGAATTTTTACATTAAAGGTTCCAACTTTAAATGAATGCTGGACGAAAATGGTGTCAGCGTGAGGATAGAAAAAAAATTGCGTCGGACGGGTCGTGCAGGGTCTGTGGGGTACAAAGAAAAAAAGTAGTGGTAGCTTACTGAACAATTTTCTAGATCTCAGGCAAACCTAGGATAGCTAAATTTACTTTGAATGATTTCGATACACACGATTCTTTTTAAATCGTATAGAACAAAAAAAATATTTATTTGCTTGTTGTTTTTTCAAATAACATTAAAAAAACTAGCAGAAAATTAATATAAAGCGTTAATGGTGATAAAGAGTAAGCAAGTAAAGGAACATAAGTGTATTGGTGGATAATTAGGGCATTCAAATATGTGCAGGGTTGTTGACTTTTTTTTTCGTTTTTATGGAAATTACCTTATCTAAACTCTCTTCTCGGTCTCTACTTATAATTGTTTGACAAGCTGTACTTCTAGCATAACCTTTCACTTACTGTAATTTTTTTTTTTTTAATCGTTTTATATCTACTAAAATTTATTTTATTTATTTATTTTATCTTGAATAGTTATATAAATATTTGCCAAATGTTTATTTATGTAGATTCAATTGATTTAGATGTATCAAAAATTGTAGGAACTTGAATTTTACAACTGTATTTTTATAAAATAATAATTATTATTAATAATTGATCATATTTATTTTATTTTAGGTCTTAAGTCAAATATTTTTAGTCATGTATAATATTTTTCGGTTGAACAATTTTTATTTTTTTTTAACTTGTTTTTAATCTTTATTTTTGACAGATAACATGTGTTTTACGAGTTAATTGATTTCTTAAGTAACTGCGATATCACTGGAATTATATATATTTCAAAAGTTTTAATAAAATGGAGCAAAAACATTGTAATGATTGTTTAACACATACCCATTATCTACAAAAAAGTTCCCTGTTTTAAATAATGTTACCTTTGTTTTTCTTTTGTTTTATATCAGCTCCCCCACCGGGGCCAACAACAAGCACGGCCGTGAGTGCAGCAGCTTCAGTAGGAAGCAGTGTTGTAGCATCGAGTTCACTAGGACTTGTGCCTACTCAACAAACACACACACCACCACAACCATCAGATTTACCAGGTAAAAAAAATGTGATATTAACAATTCAAACATTTTAAAAATAAAATAAAAAAATATTATGTCCTTTTAGTGTTCTCATGTCCTCGAAGGCCAAATATTGGACGCGAAGGTCGTTCAATCGGCCTTAGGGCAAATCATTTTCAAATAACAATGCCACGTGGTTTTGTTCATCATTATGATATTGGTATTCAACCTGATAAATGTCCACGTAAAGTTAATCGTGAAATAATTGAAACAATGGTACATTGTTACAGTAAAATATTTGGTGCATTAAAACCTGTATTTGATGGAAGAAATAATTTATATACAAGAGATCCATTGCCGATTGGTAATGATAAATTAGAACTTGAAGTAATATTACCTGGTGAAGGTAAAGATCGTGTATTTCGTGTAACAATTAAATGGGTTGCGCAAGTATCACTTTATGCATTAGAAGAAGCACTTGAAGGACGAACTCGACAAATTCCATATGATGCTATTTTAGCACTTGATGTTGTCATGAGACATTTGCCATCAATGACGTATACACCGGTTGGTAGATCATTTTTCAGTACACCAGATGGTTATTATCATCCACTTGGTGGTGGTAGAGAAGTTTGGTTTGGTTTTCATCAATCAGTTAGACCATCACAATGGAAAATGATGCTTAATATTGATGTATCAGCAACAGCATTTTATAAAGCTCAACCTGTTATTGAATTCATGTGTGAAGTACTTGACATACGAGATATTAATGAACAACGTAAACCTTTAACTGACTCACAGCGAGTTAAATTTACCAAAGAAATTAAAGGCTTGAAAATTGAAATAACACATTGTGGTACGATGAGACGGAAATACAGAGTTTGCAATGTTACAAGAAAACCAGCACAAATGCAATCGTTTCCATTACAATTGGAAAATGGACAAACAGTTGAATGTACAGTTGCCAAGTATTTTCTAGATAAATATAAAATGAAATTGCGTTATCCACATTTACCATGTCTTCAAGTTGGACAGGAACATAAACACACATATCTGCCGCTTGAGGTAGTATTTTTATATAATTAAAACTATTTATATTAAATATTTATTCAATCATTTTTCATTGATATCAATAATAAATTAAAAATTCTATGAAAGAATATTCAAACAAAATACGAAGTAATTTACTTTTATATTTCAGGTCTGCAATATTGTTGCTGGTCAGCGTTGTATCAAAAAACTTACTGACATGCAAACTTCAACAATGATAAAAGCAACAGCTCGTTCAGCACCAGATAGAGAACGTGAAATAAATAATCTTGTTAGACGTGCTGATTTCAATAATGATTCATATGTTCAAGAATTTGGTTTGACAATATCAAATAATATGATGGAAGTTCGTGGTAGAGTTCTCCCACCTCCAAAATTGCAGTATGGTGGACGTGTTAGTTCCCTCAGTGGACAGGTAAAAATGTTTTAAATATTTCAAACATATAACTATATATTTTCTTTGAGTAAATAGCACATTTTATAATTTTTCCGTTTTAATTCTTATAAATGGATTTGTTATAATTTTTTTACAGACAAAGCAACAGGCATTGCCTAACCAGGGTGTTTGGGATATGCGTGGAAAACAATTTTATACTGGTGTAGAAATCAGAGTGTGGGCTATTGCGTGCTTCGCACCACAGAGAACAGTAAGAGAAGATGCTCTTCGATCATTTACTTCACAACTTCAAAAAATAAGTAATGATGCAGGAATGCCAATAATTGGTCAACCATGTTTTTGCAAATATGCAACTGGACCCGATCAAGTTGAGCCCATGTTTCGTTATTTAAAAAATACTTTCCCCGCACTTCAACTGGTTTGTGTTGTTTTACCTGGAAAAACACCAGTCTATGCTGAAGTCAAAAGAGTTGGTGATACTCTTTTAGGCATGGCTACCCAATGTGTTCAAGCTAAAAATGTAAACAAAACATCACCTCAAACACTTTCAAATTTATGTTTAAAAATTAATGTTAAACTTGGAGGCATCAATAGCATTCTAGTTCCAAGTATCCGACCTAAAGTTTTTAATGAACCTGTTATATTTTTGGGAGCTGATGTAACTCATCCACCCGCTGGTGATAATAAAAAACCTAGCATTGCTGCAGTTGTTGGTAGTGTTGATGCTCATCCATCACGATATGCTGCCACTGTTAGAGTCCAACAACATCGTCAGGAAATAATTCAAGAGCTCAGCGCAATGGTTCGAGAATTGTTAATTATGTTCTATAAGAGTACAGGAGGTTACAAACCCCATCGAATTATTCTTTATCGTGATGGTGTGTCTGAAGGACAATTTCTTCACGTTCTTCAGCATGAACTTACAGCCATTCGTGAAGCTTGCATTAAACTCGAAGCTGATTATAAACCTGGCATTACGTTTATTGTTGTTCAAAAAAGACATCATACACGATTATTTTGTGCTGATAAAAAGGAACAAAGTGGAAAAAGTGGAAATATTCCTGCAGGTACTACTGTTGATGTTTGTATTACCCATCCCACGGAGTTTGATTTTTATTTGTGCAGTCATCAAGGAATTCAGGTATGGTTTTTAAATTTGCTTGATATTAATTTTATAAAATAACTTCCAATAGTTGAAAAATATACATGTTCTTGACGCGAATAAACGATTCTATCAAGATACTTTTGATTTTTTTATTTTACTGAAGTACCAAAGATGATCATACCGTTTTAATTCATAATCATTTAATACTTGAATACATAACTGTTGACTCAAACCTGTCCCTTTGAGTCATGAATGTATATCTAAATTCGGAAGCTGTTATCAAGCCATAATTCAATTTTAATGAGTTCAACTTTTGTTTCTTTTTCATAGGGAACATCGAGGCCTTCACACTATCATGTTTTGTGGGATGATAACCATTTTGAAAGTGACGAACTTCAATGCTTGACTTATCAGCTCTGTCACACATATGTTAGGTGTACGAGGTCTGTAAGTATTCCAGCTCCAGCATACTATGCTCATCTTGTAGCATTTCGAGCTCGATATCATCTTGTTGAAAAAGAACATGACAGGTAAGCTAGGCAAATGGGCTTGAAAATATATTCTTATTCAATAAAGCAGAAATTGAGCTACTACTTTTTAAAACTTTTAAGACAAATATACTTCATAATAAGAGACATCATTTGTTAATGGTTGAGCTAATGATAATCTTTTAATAAAGCCTCTGAATCAATTATAAAAATTCTGATAACTTTTTAAAAATTGTCAAAACATCTAGTGCATGTTAAACATGTGCATTTTAAAGTCATATTTTTTTTTTTTTTGAGAAATTCTCTTACTTTTCATCGAGCTCATGAGTAATAATAGAAAAAACTGGAGACAAATCTAGGTATTTACTTTCTTAATATAATAAACAAAAACTATTATGAAATAAAAAATTATTCTGAAGTTAGGTGTCTATGTATGTTTGGGTAAAAATTTTCTCAGAAAAGGAAAAATTGATTGCGTATCGAAACACTCCGAGTTACAAACTCAGGTTTTTTTTTGTGGGTGATGGATATTTGATACATTTGATTTTATATACGCTATTATAATCATATTTTTATTTAAATTTTATTTAGTTTGTAGAGATTTTTATCTAATAACTTTTTGCACAAGTATTGGCTCAGATCTTTTCAATATTATATGTCTTTATATCTTTATAGACATGCATTGTAATCGATACTAAATTTATTAATGTTTTAGTGGAGAAGGCAGTCATCAATCAGGTTGTAGTGAGGACAGAACTCCTGGCGCAATGGCCAGGGCAATCACAGTTCATGCAGACACAAAGCGAGTAATGTACTTTGCGTAAAATTATTTTTGTTGAATAAGCTTCTTAAGAGCATAGATAAAACGAAAAATTGTGTCAAAAAACAAAAAAAAAACCAAAACATTTTTAAACTTGATGATATCATTAGATATAATTCTTAGGTGGCCAATTTTTTTTTTTTTTTCATTTAATGCAAATTAAATCATAAATAAAAGAGTACTCTTGAATAGATTTCACCTCCTTTGATGTGGTGAGTTTTTAAAGTAAAAATGGTGCTTTCAGTTGAACATGTATTTAGACTTAGATTTAAAAAAAATAATCAATTATTGAAAATAATATAATTATTATTGTTATTATTTTTTTTTTGAAATAATAATTCTTAAAACGAACTCATTTTTATAAACGCAATTTTTTTTTTCGCTGAAAAGTTTTATAATTATTACGCTTATTTTTGCCTTTTTTAATAGTTTTCTTTGTACATATCTGATACAAAATAAAATTGTTTTTTATTCATTTTTCTCACGAGTCAATAGTTTGTACATGTTTTATGCGCAATGTTTCATTACTTCTACATATCCAATCGTTAACAAAATAAAAATTAATAGATCAACCATTATAACCAACATAAATGAAAAAAAAAAACTTAATAATAATTTGTATATATTGTCAAAGTGTTATCAATTTGCACGAGTAAAATATATATTAATATAAAAATATATATATATGAAAAAGTAAAAAAAAAAATCATTCAGAAAAGTATTTAATTGGCCACCACAAGTTTATAAAAATGCGGCTTTAACTTCAATTATTATTTTTAAATTCTTTTGTTTAATCGTGTATTGAATTTTAAGATGAATAATTGATAATTATTGAATATCATAGCAAGTAAATAATGCGAGCAGGATTCAATTTCTTACTTTATTATCTGTTCATCCTCAGTGAATGTCGTTTACAAATATAAATATATAAATGGATCGCTTTGCTTAAGAAAACAAACATATTCATTAGTCTGAATTTATTATTTAACGTTGTAACGTAAAAGTTTAATTATCGTCCAAGAATCAGTTCTTGATCACTTTCTTCACATTTCTTAGAAAATAAAAAAAAATAATCAACAAATCCTAATAATAATAATAATAATAATAATAATAATAATAATAATAATAATATATTTAAAAATTAATTATTCTTGGATGACAGTAAAAAAAAAAGATTACGCTTATTTAGAGAAAATATAAAATACATTTCCGATGCATAAGTTAAACTTCATTCATTTAACTGTATAATAGCATAATAAGAACTATACATTTTTTAAGATCATGTACATCGTGAGATTTAAAAATTTAAAAAATTAGACCCACAAAACAGAGGTATCCATTTTTTTTTTTTTTAACTTTAGTTTATTTGTTTTTATGTACTATTTATATATATAATTTTCATATACTTTTTGGCTCTATTTATTACCAATATTATTACGGATTCTAAGCTATTAAAAAAAAGCTTAAGTGCCCTAATAAGAAAGTTCTTTATTAATGCGATGCTAAAAATATGATAAATAATTTAAAAATTTAAGAAATAAACGATGAAATGGTTATTTCTGATTTTCAATTAAGCGTGGATTATGTTTTAAGTAAAATAAAATTTTTAGATTTAAGTTACATCTAACTAAGCCGTAAATAATGCAATTTTAGAAAAAAAAAAAAAAGCGATCATGCAACTACAATAATTATTATAATGATGAATTTTAATCGTTCGTAAGTGATATTCATCATCAAAATTTTTAACAATTCATTTATGTACCTATAATAGATATTTACTTCCAACTTATGGTTGTTCTAAAAATTTGAGTTTTTTTTCTTTTTTTACTACATATTGAAATCGTTGACTTACAATTAATAATTTATAACTATATTGACAAAAATTTGCAATGTCTTGTATCTTTTCTTGAATCATTATTATATAAAAAAAACTTAAATATATTTATATATTTAGTACAAGAACAATTTCAAAAACAGAATTACGTTCAAATTAATAAACATTTTTCTGTGTATTAAGAACTTCATTGTGTTTACAATACAATCAAATAAATAAAAAATAAAAAAAAAGCTTTTAAAAGTTGACGTTTACAAAGTATTTTTACTACAAAAAATATTTATTTTCGACTTATTTAAAAAATAAGAATGCTTAAAGAAGTACAGACAAATTAATAATCGAACTTGACCCCGCGTAGTTTTTTCCTAATTAAAAATTAAATTTTAAGCCAACATTATTCAATCTCACGTATAGCGAGGTCAAGTATAATTTTTTTTTTTTTATTTTATTTTATTTTTTTCAACAATTTAGATTTAACTACATGTATCGAAAATAAAATTTCTTCGTTGGTTTTTATTGTATCATATTTTTTTTTATATCAAAAAATTAATTAATGACAAAACAAGTTACATTACAAATTGACTACAATTTCGAGTACTTGACTCTTTTTTTTGTACAAAATACTTGTTTTTTGTTTTTTGTTAGATATCACATCTTTTTGTAAAGTTTTTTTTGTAACATACACAATTTATATATCATCAAGTTTAATTTTTATTTATAATTATTTTACCGGTGTATCATTTGATGTTTATTATTTTTAATATACAATATTGCAATATTTATCATATATATTCACATGTCAACTCTGCAGTACAGCCAACAAAAACGAGCAAGAGAGAAAAGAAAAAAAAAAAAAATTTTATAATCTTATACCGTACTACCAACTTAACAAAATTAGAAATCTGGTTTTTCAGCAAAAAGCGCAAAACTGTTAATTTAATTATTCAATTAAAAAAAAAATATAGCACTAAAAAATCTGATTTTTTTTTTAAAAAAAAGCTAGACATCGATTTATGGGATCATTACAAAGCCTCATATTTTTTAATTGAATCCATCATATTTTAATTAAATTTCTAAAAATTGGAGACGGAAGGGGGCAAAATATTTGATGTATAATAAGGCACGGTAGTTACTCTTACACACACATATATATTTCCTTTCTCATACTTGACTCGAGGCACTACCGTGCCTCTTGATATTTGTAAATATAATTGTTGGAAATGTATAAATACAAATTTAATATCTACGTTTCTCATTCACCTCCATGATTGTAGTATTTTTCATATAGGGTGAAACCGTCAGAAGAAATTCACGATGATCAATCAGCGCATGCGCGAGAATATAACGATACACGGAAAATCTGTATATGGATGTGACTGATTGAAAAATTCGGTAAGGAAGTGGAGTCCGTTCGAAAAGTCACTCGGAAACCCGGAAGTTCAAGATTGTGATCATAGAAAATTTTTGATATTTTGTTGTGGTAAGCATGATTTTTTTTTTGTCATGGATTTGTATAGGTACAAACTACAAATCAAAAAAATATTCTATTGTTTAATTATTAATAATAATTATAAAAATACTTTTCATAAGTAACAAAAGTGAGTTGCTTGCAATATCGCCGTTATTACAATAAATAGTCTACAGTAACCTTTAGTTACTTTTAAGTTTATTTTATTCCTATATTTTTTCGTCTACTGCGCTGCTTCCGGGTTTTCGAGTGACTTTTCGAACGCACTCCTGAATTCTGGCGCATGTGCTGATTGATCATCGTAATCTTCTGACGGTTTCACTCTATAGGGATATTCTTTCACAGCGGATTTTCTGGCGGATTTCCACCTCTACAATTTTTTTTACCCTCTCTTTACTATGTAAACTGCTCAATGCTTCAATTTTAGTTTATGCGCTGAAAAATAAGAAGGGACAAATTGTAGAGGTGGAAATCCACCGTGGAAGAATATCCCTATTATGTATGTGACTGATTGAAAAATTCGGTAAGGAAGGGGAAACACAGACACGCAAATTTTATATGTATTGATATGTATAACTGAATTCTGGCGCATGTGCTGATTGATCATCATGATCTTCTTCTGACGGTTTCACTCTAGACTGTAAGTGCGTTCTTTTATCTGCTTTCATCAAATTTTTTCCGGCGCATCATGACCACGCATTTGCGCAGAAGTTAAAAAAGCACGTAAATGTTTAGATTTTTTGTTGGGTGGGTTTTCACTATATATGTAATACTACTATATTGCTAACAAGAATTATATTTGTCGGCAAGGCAAGAGTGCGTCCGATATTCTCTTCTCTCTCTTTCTTGGCCAAAAAACAACGCGCGCAACTCAGATAGTGGGGCATTTGGAGTAATTCGGAGAATCACGTACACAATTGCACTTTATTATATATGTCCTGTCAAAAAAATAATAGTTATGTTCATGAAGAATAGAGAACAGGAGGACGAACTCCGTAAGCCAAAAATGTATATAAAAATCAAATGGTGAATTAGTTTTAAAAATTCACTAAAGAGGACGAAATACCACTCTTGGACCACCCACGCAATAACATTTTTTAAACACACACACACAATTACGTTTATCAATGTTTATTATTATTAATTAATATATAAAATGATCACTTGGATCATTTATTATTTTTTTACTAAATAATGAATTAAAATAATAAGATTTAGAATTAAAAAATTAATAATCAATTGTCAACAACATAAAATTGATTCGTCATAATAAATAACTCTTTATTTTTCAAATGAATAAAATAGCTTTCAAATTATTTTTAAATAAACAAATAGGGAAAAAAGAAGATGTACTCAAAAGACAATATTTATTTTTTTTTTTTCAAATAAATACCTGTAAATTAGTTTTCTATTTAACAAATAGCTAAAAAAAAAAATGTACTCAAGAATAAGTTAATTTATTTTTCGAATAAATGAATTATTTTTTAATGAAAAAATAGCTAAAAGAAAGAATGGACTCAAAGAAAAGGCAATTCATTTTTTTTTTTTATTAAACAAATGACTAAATTATTTTTTAATAACGAATTGTGTTTTGTTATAATTTTTGAAGTAAAAAAATTTTTTTTTTCTAATAATATAATTGTGTGTACTTGTCTCTTTTAAACAAAAAAAAAAATTTTTGAAATCGATCGATTATTAAAGTTTTTATTTATTTTTTAATAATAATATTTTAATAACAAATTGTGTTTTGTTATAATTTTTGAAGTAAAAAAATTTTTGTTTTCTAATCATATAATTGTGTTTACTTGTCTCTTTCAAACAAAAAAAAAATTTTTTGAAATCGATGGATTATTGAAGCTTCTATGCAATTGTTAATTTTATTTATTATAAATAATTGCTTTTGTTTATAGTCATGGATGGATCGGGCGCGAATAAAAATAAAATTAAAAAGAAATATATCCGTCCAGAGTTATTTATTTTTCTATCTTTATTTTTCATAAGTGTGTCTTTGTTTTTGTTGTTTTTCTTTTATTTATTTTTTTTTAACCCCTTCCAGGGGGGTTAGAATTTTTTAAATAATTTTTTTGAAATTGTGAGGGTCGAAATGGTTTATAAAAAATTTAAAAAAAAAAATGGAACAATTTTTTAAAATATCTTCATTTAAAATAGATCTTTCCTGGATTATAAGGAAAAACTCTACTTATTGGCAAGATAGGATATTAGCATCATAGTAGTATTTCATATATGTACCCAGCATGGAGTTTTACAAGGAGGGTAATCTATGACGTCACACAATAGGTGTGTTCGTTCACTATTTACACCGAGCGTATGCACGGAGCGTATGCAAGGAAGCGCTAGTCTTGCGGTCATTTGAAGAAACTTTTTTAATAAAATTTACTATTTATTTATTGTTATTTGTTTTTTTCAGTTCTTTTGCTGTCTTTCATAATTATTAATTGCTAATTAGTTATGGTGTTGTTATTTTTCTTTCCGAATCCAATGCGTTAGTAAATTTTATCAATAAAGTTTCTTCAAATGGCCGCACGACTCTAGCGCTTCCTTGCATACGCTCCGTGCATATGCTCGGTGTGAATAGTGAACGAACACACCTAATGTATTAGGTTAGGGAGCCGTTGAGGATGACGGAATGGAGCAATGTAGTAACTCTATCGGCCACTGACGGCGTTATTCTGAGTTAGTACCGAAGTCAAACTCACATGTTCTTATTTTTGTGTCAAGATAACTTTTTTTGAGTAAACAAATAGCTAAAAAAAAAGATGGACTCAAAAAACGACAATTTATGAAAAACATGGAGGTCTATAAGGAGGATAATCTCTCAAAATTTACTGAGAATGACGGAAGGAAGCGATTTAGTAACTCGATCGGCCACTGACGGTGCTAGTCTTGGTTAGTAACGAGGTAAAGGTCTTATGTAATATTATTATTATTGTGTGGCTCAGTTAAAGTATTTTTTTGTGTCAAAAAATAAAATACAACTAAATAATACATAATAACATTCAATTTTTTATATTATAGTGGATACATTAATAGCAAAGGAATGAGACTAAAAAAAAAAACAAATTTATTTATCCCTGTTAAAAATTTTTTTTTTGAGTACATGCATTTTTTTAGCTGTATTTGCATTTTATTTTTCAAATAAATGAAAGCATGTTAATAATTGAGGGTCCGGATGCAATAACACGTTAAGCGCTCGGAGCCCAAGAAAAAGCGACGTTGTTTTGGTGAAAAACATGAAAAATTAAAAAAAAAAAAAAAAATGTCGACCTATGCAAAATAAAAAATTACATCTTTTTTTTTAAATAAACTTTTTTTAATAATAATTATTTAATGTTATAAAAAATAAAAAAGTCTTTGTTTTTAATACTTAACTCGTGATAACTTCTATAATTATTAATAAATTGATCTGAAAATTTAAATATAGCTTTATTATAATCTAGCGATGGCGTTAGTATCAAAAAAAAATTATTTGTTTATATTATTTAATTTTTTTTATTTATTGTTTAGTGTTTATGCAAAATATTTTTTACCTAACTTTAAATGAAAAAAGAGTCGAAAAAATTTATTAATTGAAAAACTTTCCAGTGGCGATATTGTTCATCATTATATTTTAAAGTTATATTCAAATTTTTAGATTTTTTCATTAATTATTTCATTAGTCATTAATTTATTATAGCGCCGTCAGTGGCCGATAGAGTTACTACATTGCTTCATTCCGTCATCCTCAACAGCTACCTATTCTAATACATTGTGTGACGTCACAAATTACCCTCCTTGTAAAACTCCATGATTAAACAATTTCTGCTGGATAAAAAATCTTTTTTGATGCATCTATTTTCTTAGCTATTTTTTCTCTAAATTTTGAATAAATAAAAGTATGTAAACTATTTTTGAATAGACAAATAGCTAAAGAATGAGATGGACCCAAAAAAAAAATAATTTATTAAATACTTATTGATGGGAAAAATATTAAAAAGAAAAAATAGGGTGCAATTATTTATTTAAAAAATAAAAAACAAATATACCTAAGAAAATAGATGTACTCAAAAAACTTTTTTACTCAGCAATAATTATTTAATAAATTATCTTTTTTCGGAACCATCCATTTTCTTAATTATTTATTCTTTATTTTTTCAATAAATAAATGCGTGAAAATAATTTTCAAGTAAACAAATAACTATGAAATGAGATGTACTCGCAAAAAAAGACAATTCATTGAATAATTATTGCTATGATATAATATATTTTTTTGAGTACATTCATTTTTTTAGGTGCTCGTTTTTCATTTTTTTAAATAAATTAAATTAATTAAAAATAAATAATAAATTCTCTTTTTTTGAGTACATCACATTCCGTAGCTATTTGTTCATTTAACAATTATATACATGCTTTCATTTATTTAAAAAAGAAAGTGCAAATATAGCTAAAAAAATAGATATACTCAAAAAAACGAAAGTTTTTATTAAAAAATACTTCAACTTTCGCCCTCTAATACCGACAAAAAACTAAAAACAGAAACAACGACAAAAATAATAAAAATCTCTATGAATTACCACAGACTATTTATGTATGATAATCTTGGAAAATCACGTTTCATAACAAATATGCTTCTAAAAATTTTCGTTTATTTGACATATAATCATTGAACATCAAACGTAAAAAGGTTTACATCCGTAATTGGAGTAAAAAAATATAATGTCATGTGCTAATATTGCCACGACAAGAAACAGTTTTTTCCTATAAAAATTTGGCCAGTACTACATGGCGAAAAACGAAAACCCTAAAGAATTTTTTATTAAAAGCATTCACCCAGGATGTTAGCAATATAGTAGTATTACATATATGGGAGAATCAACTATGTACATTGGCGATGGGACAGTATATGTCTCAAATAAACTTGTGCATTAATAATTTAAATTAAATACATGTGTGCATACGGAGTGGTTCGAGATCGACATCAGTGCTAAAATGGCATGTTTATGAAACCTCTTTCTATAGAGATAGAAATATCATTTAATTTCTATGCCATAGAACTTTTCAGAAAAACTCTGGTAGTCGACACAGGCCTGGAGTGCTATTCTTGGACTCTTACTGTGGGAGTTACTGCGGGTCCCGCAATAACTATTCGCCGACATATATTTCAACCAAGAAGACTAGAGACCAGGAGAATAAACTTTAGTGGAGGGGGTGTCCTAGAATACGGCGGCTATGTAGAGTGCGCCACTTTTACTCCTGAACGGCGCACTACGTAAAGCGCAGTTTTTTATCCCTGTACACCTCAGCCCACCGGCCCTATACTCGAGTCGTCAGTAAATAAACGTCAAAATCTCATTGTGATTGTTATTTAAATTGCAATAAACTAATCCTTATTGCTGTATGAAAAATTCAACTTTGTGATTATTTTTTGTATTAATCAAGCTGTATACCAATAATAATATACCTATATTGAAAAATTTATCTACAAATAATAAGTATAAGTATGTGTATTATTTTGCTCCATTTTTTAAGAATTGAATTGTAACTATGCCAAATAAACGTTTTACTTTATTAATTTTATTAACGTTTTTTTCTAGAAATCAATAATTGATAAATAAAAAAGATGGGTAAAACAAAAAAAAAACGTCTTGTAGCAAGATCTTTCAAATATTTGGAGATGGCATAATAATTTTTTGAAAGTCTGCATGTGAGCAGATATATATCATGAATTGTATATTTCACTAACTTATTTTTATTCATACACTAACTTACTTTTTTAGTTTTTATAATAATTATCAATTTGTATTGATTCAAAATCAAACCTAAATTTTATATTACTTATAATCAATTGTATAGCAACATTGCAGAATTATAAATATTATCGGAAGTTGTATCTAATACTTGATTTTGAGTTGTTTACAATTATCTATGGATAAAACGTTTAAAACGTATAAAACAGGATAAAACGGATTGAACCCTTATATGTAATACTACTATATTGCTACCGACCGATATTCACAATAAGTGGTTTTCTCAGCAAGGCAAGAGTGCGTCCGATATCGTCTTCTCTCTCTTTCTTGGCCAAAAAACAACGCGTGCAACTCAGATTGTGAGGCATTTGGAGTGATTCGGACTACACTCACACTAATGCAGTGTTTATTTCATGAACTTCTAATATAGTAAATTAGTTTATGTACAATGGTAATTGGAAAATTAAAATAGAAGACATGAATTATAAAATAATCTCTACTGAGATTACAGGAAAAGAATTATCGTTTTTTTTGAATAAAACATATGTATAACAAAAAAATCATAAGAATTATTATTTTATTCATCTAAAAAGACCAGATTGAAGTCACATCATTATACAACTTAATTTTTCATAAAATTTATTATTATAAAAATAAAATGTTACTATTAATTGTAACAAGTCTGTTGTTCCATAATTTACTATAATTATTTATAATAACTAAAAAAATGTATTGTTTATATTAACATCAAAATATATTTCGATACAACATAACTATTATTTTTTTGACAAGACATATATAATAAAGTGTAATTGTGTACGTGATCTTCCGAATCACTCCGAATGCCCCACCATCTTAGTTGCGCGCGTTGTTTTTTGGCCATAAAAGAGAGAAGAGAATATCGGACGCGTTCTTGCCTTGCCGACAAATATAATACTTGTTAGCAATATAGTAGTGGGTGCTTTCTTCCATGAACTCATGTTCAGAACACTGATGTGATCTCTATCAGCGCACGCGTATGCGCAGATGCGCAGAATTATTTATTTTTCAGAAAATGGCTGTGCATTGGCGTCGACAATGCTGCTGCTGCAGCTGCTTCTTCAACATTGTTATTGTCAATTTCCATTTTTATTTAACAATTCGTTACATGTAGGTATATCAATATTGTCAAACGTCAAACTTCAAAATTTCAATATTTTTAGGTTGGTACACAAATGTCAATTCAAGAAAAATATAAATATAATACCGGCGCCAATGCACAGCCATTTTTTTAAAAATAAATAATTTTGCGCATACGCGCATACGCTTGCGCTGATGGAGATCACATCAGTATTCAGGAGTGCGTTCGAAAAGTCACTCGGAAACCCGGAAGCAGCGCAGTAGACGAAAAAATATAGGAATAAAATAAACTTAAAAGTAACTAAAGGTTACTGTAAACTATTGATTGTAATAACGGCCATATTGCAGGCCACTCACTTTTGTTACTTATGAAAAGTATTTTTATAATTATTATTAATAATTAAACAATAGAATATTTTTTTGATTTGTAGTTTGTACCTATACAAATTCATGACAAAAAAAAATCATGCTTACCACAACAAAATATCAAAAATTTTCTATGATCACAATCTTGAACTTCCGGGTTTCCGAGTGACTTTTCGAACGGACCCCTGAACACTGGGGTGCATTCGTTTATTCACGGTTTTTTTTCTCGTCTACTTTTTCGCTCTGCAATACCGGCAAAAATATTTTAGGAATAAGCTGTTTCTGAAGTTGGTAACACTGACTATTGTAATATTTTTGGCTATATATACAAAGTGTAAAGTAACATGGATATAATTGAAATTTGACATAAACATAAACAAACAATTATTTATCTTGAAGCAAATCTTAACAAAATAATAAAGTGTAAGATAATTATTTGACAATCATAATGGTAACTATATATATTTATTGATTATATTAGTAATGAGTTGGCATATTTATTGTAATATTCTCATATTGTCTTTTTTAGAATGATATTGCATATTTAGTCCCTCAAAACGACCATTACATTGTCGAGAAGTTAAATGAAAGCCCATGTTGGTCATCGCAAAAGTAATTTCATTCCAAACAGCTTGCTTACGAATTGTAGTTCCAAAGTAATCTTCTTTGTTGTCTTTGAACAAAACAAGCAATCCTAAATCGGCAGAATTATTCTACTTAGCTTAAGGCTTCGTTTTGCGACACTGTCCACTCGAAGTTGTTGGTTTATTATTGACAACTGTTGACACCTCCGTAATATCCGAATCATCTAGTTCATTCAAAAAATCTTCACCCAGATATTCTTCATCAATGTACTCGTCTTCTTCACGTTCGCCTTCTTCGTTGTTGTCAAGACTGAATCAAACCATCAGGATCGAATATTGGGCAGTTATCAGGGGTGGTATTCTTGCACTCTTACTGCGGGAGTTACTGCGGGTCCCGCAATAACTGTTCGCCGGCATAAATTTGAGTCGCGACAACAAAAAGTGAAGGCGCTTTCCAACGATTTTCATGCAAACCAACCATATTTTATGTTTTTCTAACCTATTTACTGAAATATGGTTGGTTTGCATGAAAATCGTTGAAAAGCGCCTTTACTTTTCAATATCGCGACACATATTCATGCCGGCGAGCAGTTATTGCGGGACCCGCAGTAACTCCCGCAGTAAGAGTGCAAGAATACCACCCCAGAAGTCTTCAAAACCATATAATCATCGGTATTATACAGATTTTCATTTTTGTTATTCATGATAGTTTTTTGAAATTGTTTGTTTGTGAAAATTTTTCTTATATTTACAAACACTTAGCTGTGAACGGATAGACACTCAGGGTAGCTATTCTTGACTCGATTATCCCACCTACATGGGATAACATGAAAACGCCTGAAAATGATTTAGTCGTTTGATGTAAACCATTGAGAAGGATACAAATTAAGCTAAAATTTTCATGTTTTGCGACAAAAAAGTTATCCCAGTCGCTCGGGATAACTTGCGGATAATCGAGTCAAGAATAGCTACCCAGCTGTAAACGGTTAAAAAAAGGACCATTGAGTCTGGTGAATTTTATGGAGAATTTTGTCATTTTTGTTGTTTTCAGCATTTTTAGTAAGTTGTCGGTATTGCAGAGCGGAAAAAGTAGACGGGAAAAAAATCCGTGAATAAACGAATGCACCCATTAGTTCATAAAACAGCCGAGTGTTGCATCCGAATATGCCTGATTTTTTTTCACTACCCAACGAAATGGAGTTTCATTTCAAGGGTGCATTTCTATAATAAACAATTCTTTTTCGTCTTCGTTTTTCGCTCTGTAATACTGACCAAATTTTTATAGGAAAAAACTGTTTCTCGTGATGGCAGTATTGGCACATGACATTATTTTTTTTTACTGCAATTATGGAAGGAATAACCTTTTTACGTTTAATGTTCAACGTTTATAAGTGAAATAAACAAAAATTTTTTGAAGCATATTTGTTATGAAATGTGATTTTTCAAGATTATCATACATAAATAGTCTGGGGAAATTCATAGAGAATTTTATCATTTTCGTCGTTGTTTCTGTTTTTTGTTTTTGTCGGTATTGCAAGGCGAAAAACGAAAACTAAAAAAAAATTTTTATTAAAGGAATGCACCCCATAAATTTATTTTGGTGTATTTTGGTTTATTTTGATGGTAGTTTCAGATTTCACCGCTAGAGAAAGATGTTTTATACACATGGATAAAACATTTTGCTTTATACATGCACATCCCTCCCTCCGAGGGACAATCAGCGCTGTAAGTGGTATTTTCTGTAAGCCTGAATTTGTAGACATATTTTGTCCAAGAAGACTAGAAACCAGGAAAATCAATTTCGATGGAAAGGGTAAATATTTTTGGCTTGATATACGTCGTAAATGTAGAGTGCGCCACTTTAGTTATTTAATTGCGCACTACGTAATGCGCTGTTTTTTTATTTCTACACCCCTCAGCCGGCCTTTTTAAAAATGCATTGAAAATAAATAATTAATAATTTTTTTCAATGAATACGACAAGATGCAAAATTATTGATTTTGAATGTCATTTTCAAAGATCAAAAGACTAGAGAGACAAATACAATTAGATAAATAATTTTTTAAAAAATTATTCTACAAGTACTTGTACAGCTTTTTTCCAATGCATTTGGAAAAAGATAATTTATTAAATAATTATTGCTAGGTGGAATATTTTTTTTAAATAAACAAATAGCTCAAGAATAAGATGGACTTAAAAAGAGACAATTATTGTTAAATGAAAAGCAATTATTATTTAATAAATTATCTTCTTTCTTAGCCAGTTGTTTATTTAAAAAAAATTTCACTTATTTATTTGATGAAATATTCAATGTATCAAAAAAAATATTTTACCCAGCAATAATTATTTAATAAATTATGTTTTTTTGATTACATCTCATTCTTTAGCTATTAATTATTTATTTTCAATGCATTTTTTAAAAAGGCCGGCTGAGGGGTGTGGAAATAAACAAACAGCGCATTACGTAGTGCGCAATTGAATAACTAAAGTGGCGCACTCTACATTTACGACGTATATGAAGCCACTCCCACTCTTATAGTTGATTCTCCTGGTCTCTAGTCTTCTTGATTTTGTCCTATTGGCAATGTATGTAGTTGACTCTCCTAGTCCCTAGTCTTCTTGTGTTTATTTTATCAGCCTTACAGTTTATTTTTTTTTTTATTTTCGATAATCAACACGTGTGCACAGAATAATTTACAAAGTAAGTTGATAATAATTCATTAAAGTGTTAAAGTAATTATATAATAAATGCTTCGTCTTTCTAAAATTATTTTTTCACTTAAGTGTATAATATATTTGGTCATTTTATCGGTTTTCACTCAATAACTATTTGACCAACTTCAATTTTTCTTATACTTGTATTGAATGTTTGCATTTACATATAATATTTACATTCGTTTTATAAAAAATTTCAGAATGGAAGCTGCTAGTGTTTCCGTTTCCGCTTTTGCTATGTATTCAGATTCAAAAAAACGATACAGGGTTCAAGAAAAATCTAAAGCAAAACTTAAAAGAAAGCGATCGAATTCAATAACAAGTAATTTTGAGTTTAAAATGATCCCCACGAGTTCAAGAAATTCAAGCTCAAATGATCCCAGACATGCGTCTCCTCAAAATTTTTCTACTCGTAAAACCAATATTGAAATAGGAAAAAAGTCATTTCCACAAAAAAAAAAAATATTTAACAGATTAAAGTTTTATGATGTTACAGCAAACGGACCTATTGGTAAACACAATATCAATCAAATATCAATGAAACCTGAATCTAAAAAATCATCATGTTCAAAAGCAAAAAAATTAGGGATCAAGGCTAACATAAAGACAGAAAATAAAAAAGAGAAACATACCAAAGTCAATTCTGGTCTACCATTACTATTATATAAACCAGAAGAGAACGTAAATAGTATTAATCCAATAGAAGACTCATCAATACTATTTTCGTGGTTAATTCATCCGATGTCTGCTGAAAAATTTTTTAAAAATAGTTGGGAAAAAGCTCCCTTACACATTAAACGAAATAAAGTAAACTACTACAAGCTTTTAATGTCAACACCAATAATGGATGACCTATTAAGAAAGTACAATATTCTTTTCACTCAAAATATCGATATAACATCGTACTCAGATGGTAAACGAGAGACTCACAATCCACCGGGTCGAGCACTTCCAAGTGTTGTTTGGGATTATTATGCGAATGGTTGTTCTGTACGAATGCTCAATCCACAAACTTTTATTCCTAAGTTACATACACTAAATGCATCATTACAAGAATACTTTGGTTGCTTTGTAGGAGCTAACTCTTATTTAACACCTCCCGATAGCCAGGGATTTGCTCCACATTACGATGATATTGAAGCATTCATATTGCAAATTGAAGGAAAAAAGCGATGGCGTCTTTATAAACCACGAAATGATGAAGAATATCTCCCTAGGTATTCATCAAAGAATTTTGATCAATCAGAAATTGGAAAACCAATTTTAGATGTAGTTGTTGAAGCAGGTGATTTACTGTATTTTCCTCGTGGTACAATTCATCAAGGAGAAACTGTGGATGGATGTCATAGTCTTCATATAACTTTGAGTTGCTATCAAAAAAATAGTTGGGGAAATTTTTTCGAAGAACTCATTCCAGAAGCATTGAAAACTTCAATTGAAAGTAATTCTGAGTTTAGACAAGGACTTCCATTGAATTATCTTAATGAAATTGGTTGTGTACATTCAAATAAAAATACCGAATTTAGACTAAAATTTCTGAAACATACAAAACAATTGTTGCACAAAATGATTGATATGATTGATATTGATAAAGCTGCCGATGAAATGGCAAAAAATCACATACATGATTTTTTACCTCCAGTTTTAGCCCCAATTGAACTAGAGTGCTCAGTCCTTCAAGATGGTGAACGAATGATTGACCAAGGTGTAGTTGTTAATCGAGTTGAAATTGAACCTGACACGAGAATTAGACTGGTGAGAGCACATTGTGTCAGGCTTATCGAAAAGAAGAAAGCCTGGCGAATTTATTATTCCTCGGAAAATTCTAAAGAGTACCATCAATATGAGCCTCAGTTTTTAGAACTTGATAGTCACATTGTTCCTGCTGTGAAAAAGATTATTTCGTGTTACCCGGAATTTGTCAAAGTTGACGATTTACCTATCGAAGGTGAAGATAACAGGGTGAGGATTGACACATCTAAATATTGAACTATTAAATTTTATTATTATTATTATTATTATTGTTTGTTTCAGGTGCAAGTTGCAAGAGATCTTTGGGAAAAGTGTATTGTTCTAACAGATGTACCCTTACCAGTTATTGAATGAAATGAAAAAAAAAGTTTAGATTACTCTTCAAAATAGTTCAATAAGTTGAAAATTTTTAATCTTTACTTGCTCATAATTATTCAAAATTTAAACAAAGCAATATAATTTATTCGTTCAATAAAAAATATGTTTACTTTTTGATTAAAGTTTTATATTGTTTCTTGTCGTTTGAACATCATTTTGACTTCTTTGTCTCGCTAAAACATACTCAATGTATCCCAGATATCCATCATTGTCCATATCATCTTCTTCAAGAACCCTATCAATTAATTCTATAACAAAGAAAATTGAATAAGCCATTTAATTAAGTTAATAAAAACTATTTGACTTTTTAATAAAAATTTATATCAAATTAACTTACCAATAATGAGACGTATTTGTTTTTCGCTGTCATAGTCACCAAGTTTATCATCGTGCTCATGAAATGTATGCTGAATTGCATGAAGCATTTCCAAACCGTCGAGCTTAGTATTATTATCAATGTCATGAGCCCTACAAAATTATAAAAGTGGAGAAAGAAATGGATCGTTTTATTTAACGTTTTTTTTAATAATTAATTAAAAAGACTATTTAACAAATCAAGTAAGATACATACTTGAAGTAGTAAAAGCTCAACTCTTCGTCGTTCATTTTTGAAATATCCATAGTTTCTCCATAATGTCCCATATCCTCTACTAAATGTCTGTATAAAAAAATACAGTTGAAAATTTTAAAATACCAACAGTTACTGATTTCAGTAGTCTGTTCAATAGCTTACGCAGTATCGTGCAGTAACTGAGAATCTTGAGTTAGTTTGATATTTCCTTGAGGAACATAGTGATGATGAGAAACTGAACTTCGCGGATGATGAGGACCCCGAAAAGCCATTGAAAATTCAATGGATAAACCAATTAAAACTATCTGGATCATCATTTTGCTGAAAATGAAAGATACTTTGTTAATAATAATTTGTTAAAAACAAATAAAACTTTATATGGTACTTTTTAAGGTTGCTTCCCAAAACCAAGGTAGAATGAATATTTGTGCTTAAAAACGCTATATACCGTAACGCTTTATTTTATGTCCGGGTCCCCAAGATTTTTGTGCTGCTACTGATTGAAATATTGACTACTGTAGTATTAGTGTATGACCCCGCGTAGTTTTTTCCTAAATTAAAAATTAAATTTTAAGTCAACTTTATTCAATCTCATGTATAGCAGGGCTAAGTATAATTTTTTTTTTTATTATTATTATTTTTTTTTTTTCAACAATTTAGATTTAAACTAAATTTAACTACATGTATCGAAAATAAAATTTCTTCGTTAGTTTTGATTGTATCATATATTTTTTTATATCAAAAAATTAATTAATGGCAAAACAAGTTACATTACAAATTGACTACAATTTCGAATACTTGACGCTTTTTTTTGTACAAAATACTTGTTTTTTGTTTTTTGTTAGATACTCATATACACTAATACTATGCTGGTACTCAAAATTTACATCGTGAAACACTGCTATTTCACACTATAAAAAAAATCCTATTGTATGTTTGTGTATGTCCGTATCTGTGTGTTGATTCCTCTTTCCGCCAGAGAAAAACAACGAAGGCGAGTCCCCCACGTGCGCAAACCATAAAAAACAATAAATTACTGTTTTTCAAACTTGAATAATTATTAAACGAAACAGACGAAATGAAAAAGAACCAAAGGATATATTAAAAAGGACTATAAACTGTTAAAATTTGAACGTTTTCTGGTGCGTTTTATAAAAGTTATTAATAAAAATGCATAAAAATATGAGGCAACACCTATACCTTGTGTGTTAAAGTTGTCAACTTTGACAGTAAATATCTCAAAAAAAACACACAAAAAAAAATTTAAAAAAATTGACAATGTAGATAATTATTTCATTAAAAAAATAAGACCAAAACAAAAAAAATCTGGTGCGATTTCAGATCTCCGAAAACAACCTTAAATGAAAAAAGATCAAATATTTTTTTTTTATCGAATTTAAATGATGCGAAAGGATAAAATCTTTTAGACAATAAAACCTGCTGAGTTGTGTTCCAGTTTGAGCATTTGGAATAAAAAAAAAAAAATCACCACCCTCGGTTGTCGACAGATGGGCTGATAGAAGGGGCGATGGTAATTATTATGCGATTACTCACGAGCTCATTGATTTAGATTGCCGAAAAGCCAGGGGTCCAGCAATAGATCGACTGCGTCGGGGGCACTCACCAATACTTGTCGCACATTCTCAAGAGATTCCAAATTTTTCAACAAGTTTTGCTATCAATATGAAATTCATGAATTAATTCATGATTTGAATTTTTCTTCTATCAAACATTGATTTCGTTTGAATTTTAGTAAGAATTTGAATTTTCATTAATAATTATGGACAAAAAAAACACAAAATCACCATGATAATTATTAGTGATTGCTAAAAAGATATTACACAGTTAACATATCTGAATGGAGTTTTCATGGTGTTTTTCAAATTTGAATATAATAATATAAGGTATCAAGTTACTGACATTATAAATACATGTATGAATGTGTAAAAGTTAGGTGTTAGAGTGCACTCACAGTGGACAGGGGTTTGGGGGTACTTAGGAATCAATTCTATAGGATTAAGGACGGGGTCGAATCTGGAAATGCATATGTTCAGATAATAGTAGGTGGTTGGCGGGGTAAAAATACCCTGGAGACTTGTCTTTTCGAACACAAGTGGACCCCTGTGACAGAAATGGCACCCCTAACGGGTGCGAAATACTACCGGTGGGCTGGAAAAAGGGCAGGTGGGGGGTAGAGGGTGAAATCCATAAATAATTTATATCATTTGTTCCTTTCAGTGTATGTTAATAGAAAAAGACTGACAGGGAAATTCACTTATAAAAAAAAGATATAATATGAGTGCCCACATGTATCAGTTTACAGAACTTTCTTGAAAAAATTTTTTTGTGTTGAGATAATAATAACCTAATACATATTAGAATAATATTTAAAAAAAAAAAAGTTCAATGAGATGAATTTTCTTTTTCTGATTTTAATATTATTTCAATACTTAAAATCATATTACATATTTTTAAAAGTTTTGTTTTTATTAGGTTTTTTGTCCGTCGTATACTCTTACATTGTATGATATATTAAAAGATTATCAAGATGATTGTTTATGAATATTTTTATTGAAGTAATGTTTATGAGATAAAAACTTACTTGCTTTTGTGTATAAATGTATAGCTTTTATATGGAGCTATATATTGTTCTTGTTAATGATGATAAACAATTCAGTTTTGCCTCAACTTAGGATTCAGCTATTTTCAGAATACAGTCCCAGTTTTTATTAACAATGATTTATTGTCCATCTATAATTTTTTTTGCTTTTCTCAGTGCATATCTTTATCTTTCACGCGCATGGATAACTATCGACTTTTTTCAAATTACGGCTGCGTGGAAGATATTCTGCGCGATACAAACATTATAGTATTTCAGCAATACTTTTGAATCAATCACTGATTCACCGCTTGAAATTCTTTTTCTGCTCAAGGTATTTCCACAGCTCTTATAATAAGACTTCAATAAAAACTATATCTCCGTGCTTAAAATTATGTCTTTGTAAATTTACTAATCAACGTATAAGCGTTTTGTCATGATAAACAATAGCTGATAATGAATTAATAATGTTGAGTAGAGTTTAAACATATGTGTATTTGAATTCCGTATTTGATAATAATAGGTACGCAGATCTGTACATATGATTTTTGCTTTTGATGAATCGTGGTGATGGCAGCTGTAACTGGTAAAATCTTCTTTATCTAAAAAGAACACTTGTTATCGATTTCATCGTCAACGAAATAAACAAATTATCGTTGCTAACGATATGAAATTATAAGAAAGATTAATAAAAATATTTTTGTTCATAAAAAAAAATTGTGTGTGTGTTACCACACGCGCAGGGGAAGTGAAACTTCTTTTGAAGCTCGGAGGGGGAAGCATTACTTAATATTACATTTCTTACAGCCGAGCGTCGCATCCGAATATGCCTGGGGTAAGTTTCAAAACCTCGTTCTGGGTAGTAGGCGAGTCACCAAGAGTAAAAAAGACGCCATTGTTTGTTCAGAGTTTTGGGAAAAATCATAGAGGGTAATTGGGGTGTGGGAAATCGATTGGGAATAATTAAAAATTGCTAATTAGATTTTTTGGGGGTAAAAAAAAAAAAAAGGGTTAAGATTGCGAATACCGGGTAAACTATGGGTCGGAGGGAAAAATAGTTAGTATGAAAATGAAGGGAAAAAAATTATCTTTTTTTTTTAGCTCCATAATTTTTCGCGTCAGTCGAAGGGTTAAGGCTGAATGTCAATCCCAAGGTAGGACGACTCTTTGGGTTCAAAAGGGCACCCTTACACCCATAGTTTAAAAAAAAAATGAGCACCCTCCATTGTCATAGATTTTTATACTTTACTGTCGCGTTTTTAGTTGTATGAGTGTGGGCGGCCTGTATTTACGAACACTAATACCACTTTAGAAATAAAATTTTTGATCGCGAAACGCCGTAAAATTTTATTCAATATTTTTCAAATGTTATGATAAGTGATAAGTGCAAGACTGTACTTCTGATAGTAATAATATTAATAAACCTAAATGATTAAAACCAAACAAATTGATATAATCAATAATTTCTTTACCAATACGAATAATAAATATATATATATTAAAAACTATAAAAATATAACATAAAATATATTTTTTTAATATTTAGAAATACAATTTTAATTATCAATTATTCAAATATACCTATACAGACATATTCGCATATAAACTACTTGGACTGGTAAGTGTGTGTGTGCGGTTGCAATAAATGAAACAGACCAAAAAAAATAGAGAAGAAAGATCACTGTTGCCATGTTTACATTTCGTGCGCCATGTTCGACAACCGATGAGTGATAATTTTAATATGATTTAACTAATAACATTTACAATTCGTGATAGAAATATATAATTTTTTTTTTATAATTTTCGTAATTTAAAGGAGTATAAGCTGTAGTAAAATAAAGATTTTCTGTGAGAGCGTTTTTTCAATAGAAGGGAAAACGTTCCGGTACTCCCTATGCTTGTGTGTTAAAAAGCTAAATTGTTGTCAACTTTGACACTAATTATCTCAGTTAAAACGTGATAGAAAATTACAAAAAAAATTTGATAAAATAGATCTTTATTTCACTTAAAAAATAAGCCCCTAACTATAACGAATGATGGAATAAAGCGGAGACGCCGAACCCCCCTTTTCTCATTTTAATGATATTTCCAAAATTTCAATACCGATTTCCACGTTAACCCTTTGACTGACGCAAAAAATTATAGAGCTAAAAAAAAAAGATAATTTTTTTCTCTTCATTTTCATACTAACTATTTTTCCCTCCGACCCATAGTTTACCCGGTATTCGCAATCTTAACTCTTTTTATTTTTTTTCACCCCCAAAAAATCTAATTAGCAATTTTTAATTATTCCCAATCGATTTCCCATATGAAAATTTTGGCTTAATTTGTATCCTTCTCAATGGTTTACATCAAACGACTAAATCATTTTCAGTCGTTTTCATGTTATCCCGTGTAGGTGGGATAATTAAGTCAAGAATAGCTACCCAGAGGTCCGTTCTTGAATACAAGGTTTACGGGGTAGAGTTAGGCGGGTTAACTCAACACCAGACTATAACCCCGGTCGTTCTTAAATGAATGCGGTAGAGGGAATATTCTTTCACGGCGGATTTTCTGGCAGATTTCCACCTCTACAATTTGCCCTTCTTATTTTTCAGCGCATAAACTAAAATTGAAGCATTGAGCAGTTTACATAGTAAAGAGAGGGTAAAAAAAGTTGTAGAGGTGGAAATCTGCCAGAAAATCCGCCACGAAAGAATATCCCCAATGTCAGTGGGTTAAGACTTACACACACTTACGCATAAGAAAAGTCATGTGTCTAAGTCTTAACCCACTGACTCTACCTCATTCATTTAAGAATGACCGGAGTTATAGTCTGGTGTTTAGTTAACACACATAACTCTACCCGGTAAACATTTAAGAACGCACAGCTGGGTAGCTATTTTTGACTCGATTATCCGCAAGTTATCCCGAGCGACTGGGATAACTTTTTTGTCGCAAAACATGAAAATTTTGGCTTAATTTGTATCCTTTTCAATGGTTTACATCAAACGACTAAATCATTTTCAGGCGTTTTCATGTTATCGCGTGTAGGTGGGATAATCGAGTCAAGAATAGCTACCCTGGTCGGATCTCCGGCACGATTACGATATCCGGGCCAGCACGATTTTTTTATATATAAGTAAAATAAACAAAAATTTTTGGCTAATATTTGTTATAAAAATTGATTTTCCAAGATTATCATATATTAATAGTCTAGGAAAATTCATAGAGGATTTTATCGTTTTCGTCGTTGTTTCTGTTTTTAGTCTTTTGTCGGTATTACAGGGCGAAAAACGAAAACAAAAAAGAATTTTTTATTAAAGGAATGCACCCCATAACTTCTTTTTTTTTTTTTTTTATTTTTCAAAATGGTTAAAATGATATTGATATATTATTGGCGTTTAACAGATAACTTAACTAAATATCATGTGTAAAAATCGAAATTTTCAAAATATCACTAAAATAACTGCATTTTATAGTGATTTTTTTTAACTAAATTTAAAGTAATTTAAAAGGACCTAGAATGCCACAAAATTTATTCAGAAGTAATAAAAGGGTTAAAATTTCTTTTAAAGAATGTGAGAAGTGGCAGGGATTTGCTAAGAGCAAGGAAATAGCTAGAAATTTGTTTGTAGGGATGTGAGAAGTAATAGGCATTCGTTGAGGAAAAGGAAGTAGCTAAGGAATTTAATTTGTAAAGTCAAGGATTTGCTAAGAGCAAGGAAATAGCTAGGGAATTTTTTAATTTTATTTAAAAAAAAAAAAAAGGTTATGATATCTTTAAAAATATTATAGATAGAAAAATATTTTATTAGACTTTTATCTTTTATTTGATGAGCCTAACATATTGCAAACATAAAAAAAAAAAAAAAATGCAAAAATTTAATTTAATTTAATAAAAAACTAAAGCAATATAAAAAAAAACATAAGGAAAATTTTGATATAATTTTTAATAAGGCTTTCAGACTGTTTTATTTTACAATAATTGTTTGGAATTAAAAAATTACTGATAGTTTGTCTCATTTGACAGTTTATACACACACCCACACAAACTCAGGAATTTTAGTTGTTGTTTATATTTTTTAATTGATTACTTATAAGATAGTTAATTTATTTCAGTTAATTAGTTATAATTTACTCTAAATAAAAAAAATAATATATATAACAGATTAGACATGAAAATAATTTCCAAGTATGAATCGGAATGGAGCAATTTAGTAACTCTATCGACCACTGACGGCGCTAGTCTTGGTAGGTACCGAAGTCAAGGTCATATGTTATTATTATTGTGTGGCTCAGTTAAAGTATTTTTAATCAAAAAAATAGATAATTTTTCAATCAATGCATTCTCAGAGTCCTCATGAACCAGAAATAAATTACGTACAGCCCCGTGACGTAATGGTTAGCTTATCCGACTGTCAATCCGTAGACCCCAGTTCGATCCCCGCTTGAGACATTTTTTAGGTTTAAAAAAAAAAAAAAAAAAAATTCTTCATAGTATTTTATTTATTTAATTATTTAAGCAATCAATTGTTTATAACAAATATTTTGCCGTTTAAAAGAAGTCGAAAATTGTATAGTTTTTTTATAAAATAAATATAAAAATAATATAAAAGTTATATACAACAATTATATATAATTTATATATAAGCATTTATACAATATGTCTTATAAAAATTATATATAATTTATATGTCATTTTTGGCCCACTTTTATTTAAAATTTATATATAAGAATTTTATAAAGTGATTATATATAGTTTTTATAAAAATTTCATATATTTTTTTCGTGTGGGATGGCATATAAAATGTAATTAAAGTGCTGAAAAAAAAATTTTCATTTTTTTTGGAAATCAAAAAAATTTGTTCATTTGAGGTTGGTAGCCATGGATCACTCAATGCATTAGGTATAGGAGTTTACCTTGCCCATAACCGCTGGAAATTCGTGCTGGTAACGCCTAAGGGCTGAATGTCAAAATATTAAAGAAAAATTCCCTCTCACAAATTTTGATCAAAGTAGGCTCATTTTTTAAATGAAATAAAGATCTATTTAAACAAACTTTTTTTGTAATTTACTATCACGTCTAACCGAGATAATTAGGGACAAAGTTTACAAGAATTGAGCTTTTTAACACGTAAGCATAGGGAGCATCGGCACGTTTTCACTTCTATTGAAAAAACGCTCACAATTTTATTGCTGAAGTGGTATTAGTGTTCGTAAATACAGGCTACCCACACTCATTCAACTAAAGACTAAATTATAAAAATTTATGACAAAAGAGGGTGCTCATTTTTTTTTTAATTATGGTTGTAAGGGTGCCCTGTTGAACCCAAAGAGTCGTCCAACCTTGGTTTTAACATTCAGCCTTAAGTAATTACGGAGGCCTCAAATCAAATCCAGGTAGAAACCAAATATAAAAAAAAAAAAAAAACATCTTTAAATATAAATATTAGATCTAAAAACAAAACAAAAATCTCAAATTTTTATATACAAAAAAGACTCGTTTTTTCCCTTTATTACAGAATTCTAGATCATCAGAATTCGTACTTTTTTATTCAAAGTTTTCGAAAACAAAAGCAGCGAAACAAAAGTGTCATAATTTATTTGAATAAAGTTAACCATTGTTGATTGAATGCAACATTTTTAATTTGCTTGATTCGGGATTAAAAAAATGAGGCGGTTTTTTGACAATATAAATTTGTTTTTCTCTATCTCTAACAGGAACCGCGAAATCAACGAATTATTCTTTATTTATTATTTTTTACTTCTTCCCGGCGGAGTTAGAATTTTTCAAATAATTTTTTTGAAATCGCGAGGGTCGAATTAGTTTATAATAATTTTTTCTTTTTAAATATAACCAAATTTAAAAAATGCTTTTTTAAAACTCTATCAACTGTCTCTATGGACATGCGCAGCTGCGAATTTATGCATGTGTGTGGATATGTACATGCATAAGAATAAATATGTCGTGGAATAAAAAAAGAGAGTAGAGTGACAGGATGAACGTGAAAGAGAGAAAAATGCAGAAAGTCCACAATTTTACTAAAAAATTTATTTTTTAGTAAGATCTTGTACCTGGCTTATTCGGAATATTATATCTTTTTAACCATACATCGGAAAAATTCGAGATTAGGCTTATTGGATAGGGAAATATCGACGTTAATGAGGAAAGTAATTTTAGTTTTCAATTATAATAAATATTAAGGGAGTTATTGAGCAAATAAAAATTCATGACGTCATAACCATGCAACCTATTTATATTATATACCCGGTAAGTCTCGCGCTGGGAAAAAATGAGCCGAGACTCTACCGAGTCTCTTGATTATTTTTTTTTGGTCTCTGAGGAGAAATACTCACAGAAACGATCGTCTTGCTCGTAGAGACTCTTTATACAATCTCTGACAGAGAGACGTATGAGAGAGTCTTTGACAGCGAGACGGGTAAGAAGTCTTTATTCTATCCCTAGTGGCGCTCACAGAGATGATTTTCAGAGACTCTCGTTCAGAGATTCAAAAATTTCATCTCAGATATCAGGTATCCCGAGTAGAAATTTGTTTAGGATAGCCTAACATATCGTAAGGTAGGTATTAGGGCTTCCCCTAATCAGGTATCTCTATCACAAGTTAACCTTAACTTATCTTTATTAAGGATATCCTGATCAAATCTGTATCCAGACTTGATTAAGTAAAAATTATTAAATAATTGATTTTTAAAATTGCAATTTGCCTGATCCGGATATCATCACGATAATCTTAACTTATACTTATTAAGGATATCCTAATCCAATCTGGATCCAGACTTGATCACCTGAGATAAAATTCCACTCTCTTACTATCTCTGAGTCTCTAAACAATATCTGAATAATCTCTATCACTCTCAAGCAATATCTAGAGAATCTCTCACTAGCTCTACGTTGACTTGAAAAAATACTATTCACAGTAAAAAAATCTAAATTTTCAAAAATGTTGAAATTGTAGTTAACTTTTGTGATGGGGGATTTTTTTGATTCTAACTTGGGGGTTGTTGATGGTAAAAATGAAAAAAAAATCACAGGTACATCTGCGTCAATGGCGAGCCCGAAAATAATATTCGTTTTTAAATCTGAGAGGGTAAGGAAAAAAACCCTGTGAGTTGACATGAAATAGGACATATACATATGGGTGAAGTTGTGCCTGTTTCTTCGACAGAAAGGTGAGGTTCCACTTGTTCACAAAATCGGAACAAGTTCAAAATTCCGACATTTTGAATTTTATCGATTTTTTTTTTTTTTTATGTCTCTCCGAATCCTACAACTTTTACTTGAACTATTTTTCAATTTGAGCCATATTTGAAAATAAAAATCCATTAATAGATTAAAATGGGACACCCAGTATATATTTGATGAATATTTTTCTCAGCTACATCTTTTTACTTAAGGCTGAATGTCAAAATATTAAAGAAAAATTCCCTCTCACAGATTTTGATCAAAGTGGGCTTATTTTTTAAGTGAAATAAAGATCTATTTTATCAAATTTTTTTTGTAATTTTTTATCACGTTTTAACTGAGATAATTAGTGTCAAAGTTGACAACAATTTAGCTTTTTAACACACAAGCATAGGGAGTACCGGAACGTTTTCCCTTCTATTGAAAAAACGCTCTCACAGAAAATCTTTATTTTACTACAGCTTATACTCCTTTAAATTACGAAAATTATAAAAAAAAAATTATATATTTCTATTGTAAATGTTATTAGTTAAATCATATTAAAATTATCACTCATCGGTTGTCGAACATGGCGCACGAAATGTAAACATGGCAACAGTGATCTTTCTTCTCTATTTTTTTTGGTCTGTTTCATTTATTGCAATCGCACACACACACTTACTAGTCCAAGTAGTTTATATGCGAATATGTCTGTATTGGGAAACGCACTGTGGGCGCGGCCAAGCGCTAAACGCAGGTGGCAAAATAAGAAACTAATTACGTGGAGTCAAGTATATGCCATTTGTATAGAATTTTATTGTTTATTATAAAAATGTTATTAACTATTGAGTATATACTGTCATGGGCACGAAAAACGAATTCCTCACGAAATTTCCTTGAAGAAAATCGTATTATATATGTGGATCATATTCAAGTATCGGTGTAAAAATTGATTCAAGTGATGAGTATCATGTGTTTTCCACTTGTATACAACCATCTCATCCAAAGGATTAGCTAAAAAAAAAGATGTAACATAGGAAAAGACAAATTATTCTTTATTTTTCAAATAAATAAATCATTTTTTAATAAAAAAATAGCTAAAGGAAAAGTCGTAGCATAGAAAAAGATAAATTATTTTTAATTTTTTAAATAAATAAATCATTTTTTAATTAACAAATAGCTAAAGGAAAAGACGTAGCATAGAGAAAAACAATTTATTTTTTATTTTTCAAATAAATATATTATTTTTAAAAAAACAAATAGCTAAAGAAAAAGATGTAACATAGGAAAAGACAATTTATTCTTTATTTTTTTCAAATAAATAAGTCAGTTTTTAATAAACAAATAGCTAAAGGTAAAGTCGTAGCATAGAAAAAGACAAATTATTTTTTTATTTTTAAATTAAATAAATTATTTTTTAATAAACAAATAGCTAAAGGAAAAGACAAGTACAATTAAGACAATTTTGGGGAAAATTTTTGCAACAGACATTTTAAACAATTTGTAAAAATATTATTTATTTATTAATTTAGCATATATACTGTGTATACCACATACGAATGACTGCATGAAATAGTTTCCAGAAATTTACCACCAGACGTCAGGGCGAATTGTGCGTTTCCCAATAGGTATATTTGAATAATTGATAATTAAAATTGTATTTCTAAATATTAAAAAAATATATTTTATGTTATATTTTTATAGTTTTTAATATATATATATATTTATTATTCGTATTGGTAAAGAAATTATTGATTATATCAATTTGTTTGGTTTTAATCATTTAGGTTTATTAATATTATTACTATCAGAAGTACAGTCTTGCACTTATCACTTATCATAACATTTGAAAAATATTGAATAAAATTTTACGGCGTTTCACGATCAAAAATTTTATTTCTAAAGTGGTATTAGTGTTCGTAAATACAGGCCGCCCACACTCATACAACTAAAAACGCGACAGTAAAGTATAAAAATCTATGACAATGGAGGGTGCTCATTTTTTTTTTAAACTATGGGTGTAAGGGTGCCCTTTTGAACCCAAAGAGTCGTCCTACCTTGGGATTGACATTCAGCCTTAATACCATATTTCCCCTCCGAACATCCTTTTCCTGTTCGCTATACATGAGATTGAATAAAGTTGACTTAAAATTTAATTTTTAATTTAGGAAAAACCTACGCGGGGTCAAGTATAATTTTTTTTTTTATTATTATTATCTTTTTTTTTTTTGCAACAATTTAGATATAAACTAAATTTAACTATATGTATCGAAAATAAAATTTCTTCGTTGGTTTTGATTGTATCATATATTTTTTTATATCAAAAAATTAATTAATGGCAAAACAAGTTACATTACAAATTGACTACAATTTCGAATACTTGACGCTTTTTTTTGTACAAAATAGTTGTTTTTTGTTAGATATTTTTATTTTAAAATTTTTTTCTCATTTATTTGAGTAACTAATTTATGACTAATTATACACAATAAAAATTAATATTCGTTAATAGATCTCTCGAGTATTCTTTTCATTTTCATTTGAATTTATTATTACACTGATTTTGTTACTTTGTTTTTTTTTTTTGTGGCATATTCTTTGGTGCTGAAAAATTAGTTAAATTAAAATATAAAACATATATATATTATATTCTTTAAATATATTATAATTTAAATTTAAAAAAAAACAGCAAAGTATAGCAACTTTGTTGACACATATTTGTCGTAACAATAATGACAAAATAATTATTTCCTAATTAATTTATTTTATTTTATTTGTGCCTGGTTTATTTTATTATCTTTGAATATTTAATTTTTAACTAAGAATTTTACCTATAAAATTGTTTAATTGTTTCTTTTAATTTTTTTTAAATTTTTTTTTTATAAAATTGACTAATTGTTTGTTATAACTTGATAACAAAATTAAAAGAAGCAACTAATTGTAAAGTCATAGATTTGAAAATAAAATTAATTTTATTTTGAAACTTATGTATATTTCATTAATTAATTTATTTATTAATTACTAAATATGGATATATAATTAAAATATGTTGGAATTAATTTTTTTTTCATTTCGAAAATAATAAAAAGTACACTTCCATGAGTCATGGACCGCATAAAAAAAAATAAAAAAATAGTTAATAAATTACGTTGACCACAATTTAGCTGACAATATAACTTCCAATTTCATCAAAGAATCGAAAAAAAAATTAGAATTTACTTGACATATTTAATTAACCAACTTATATTAGTCATTAAAATTGCACCTGTGTTATAGAAAAAGTAAACATATCATACAGACTATTAGACTAAAGTGAATAAGAACATTATGTTTCTTTTCTCTGTCTACGTGCATGGCTGACGCCAGCACTGCAGTTGGCAGTTTTTGGAACTGATCTGCTCCGAAATGGCTGCTTCAGCGGCTGCCGCTTTTACACAGTAAAAATTCAGAGTTAACACTCCTTAAACAACTCCATGGTTGCTACTGATTGAAATATTGACTACTGTAGTATTAGTGTATATATTAATATACACTAATACTATGCTAGTACTCAAAATTTACATCGTGAAACACTGCTATTTCACACTATAAAAAAAATCCTATTGTATGTTTGTGTATGTCCGTATCTGTGTGTTGATTCCCCTTTCCGCCAGAAAAAAACAACGAAGGAGAGACAAACAGTGATGCCGAACTATGAGTCCCCCACGCGCGCAAACCATAAAAAACAATAAATTCCTGTTTTTCAAACTTGAATATTTATTAAACGCAACAGACGAAATAAAAAAAATTTATATCGAAAAATTTGTCGTTATTAGCACTACAAACTGTTAAAATTTGAACGTTTTCTGGTGCGTTTTAAAAAAGTTATTAATAAAAATACATAAAAATATGAGGTATCACCTATACCTTGTGTGTTAAAGTTGTCAACTTTGACAGTAAATATCTCAAAAAAAAACACACAAGAAAAAATTTAAAAAAATTGACAATGTAGATAATTATTTCATTAAAAAAATAAGACCAAAACAAAAAAAATCTGGTGCAATTTCAGATCTTCGGAAAGAACCTTAATTTTTTTTATATGTTTTAAATTTAAAATCGAAACATTCTTACGGAACACTATCAGTGCAAATACCATTTGACAAGACTTTTTTTTTATTCTTATAGGGGTTGTTGATAGTAAAAATGAGAAAATAATCACAGCTACATCTCAGTCGGTGACGAACCCAAAAATACTATTCGTTTTCAAATTTGAGAGGGCAAGGGAAAAAACCTTGGGAGTTGACATGAAATGCCCCATACGCACACACTGAAAAAAAAAATTGGTATTTCATAATTAAAAAAAAAAAATTATCGTCGATAATGTCGATTATACACGTATACGAAAACGACAATCAAATTTCACAACACTATACGATAATCGGCTGATAATCGTGTCGTATCGTGTCGCGGCATCTCTATTCGAAAAGCAGTTGAGCTTTAGATGATTCATCGGTAATTGACTCGGTCATTATTACCGGGACATTTTGTCACTGAATCGACAGGCTTTCGACACCGAATTAGGAGGTAATTCGTTGATTTTCAATAATTTAAATTGTTTTAACATTGAAGGAGTACCTCTGTCGATTAGTTTTCTTACCGATTTCCTAGTATTTTGATCGATAAATCTTGAAATTCCCCTGCATCTAATGATCCTAACTTTGTAACCATGTCCCATTATCTAGTTTTAGTTCTAAACATGTAAACTTTTCAAGCGGTTTAATATTGCATGCATAGGAATTTTTTTTTAATTTTTTACATTTTTGGTTCTAACAAAAGAACAGTTCTTACGGATTTGATAAAAAATTAATACGATAAAATTAATATTGTTTAGAAAATTTTAAAAGAAAATTCATATTTTTGTCCCATTGCAGTTCAGAGATATTGTTAATTAAAGTTTATAAAATTTATTAATATTTGACATAAACGTGAGGCCGAGTGTATCCGAGTGTCATTGATGCGTCCCTCTATACTTGTATATACAGATCACACACATGCAGATATATATTTCGTATTTTTTATCCGAATACGACTTGGCCATGATTGGTTGAAATTTGTACAATATCATGCAAAAATTTCGGATTACAATATAGATTTTTTGTTTTACTCTGACCTAAACTCTTTGATTCGATTAGCGCGGAGGTACTCCCTTAAGATGAGCTTTATTTATAATAGTTTTGTTGTTTTTTTAAATAAAATTTTTAACAAAAAATATAAACCATTTGTAAAAATTAAAAAAAAATTTTTTTTTTTTTTTTAAATATTTTTTAGTCTATTGTTAATAACAAGCATTTAAACAATAATCAATAGCAAAATAATTTTTTTCAACTTTGTATCACTCTATGCGTGTTGACTCTGTCTCGACACCGTTTCGATCGCCTTTTGACTGGCTTTCGACAGGATTTCGACACCAAATTTAAAAAAAAAAAAAAAAAATCGTTTTTTATTTTTTGCGAAGAATGTGATTCATAGATCAAAATTTTTTGAGTTATATGACTGAGTTATTTAACCAAATTCTATAACTTTTTTAAATAAACTTTTTTCGTGAAATTCGCATTATTGTAACTATCGTGAACAAAATGTCGTATTGTATCGTCATATCTTCACGATAAAAATTTGTGTAATCGTATCGTCTATCGTGATTATCGTCTATCATGGCAACACTAGATACAAGAAATAAACCAATAAACAGACAGAAAAAAGAGAACATCGTTGCGAAGTTTACATTTCTATGTATTGTTAGACAGCTGATGAATGTAAATTATTTTATATTTCAATTGATAACTTTTATAATTTACATTCGGTTAAAGGTGGTAGAAAATTTAAAAAAAAAGTATTAACATAGATCTTTAATTAACTTGGAAAATGAGCCTACTTTGAAAAAAATTGCTGAGAGGGAATTTTTTTTGAAGATCTGACATTCAGCCTCAAGAAGCCAACTTCTTAAATTAAGATAGATTTTGATTTGGATTGTGACATACAGTTATTGTATCGAGAAGTAAGTTTTATTTTAGAAGCCATAACTTTTAAAATTAAGGAACTCTAGTCACAAATCAAGACATTGACATATTCCGAATCATTGATTCCTTAATACAATACTTTAATAGTCGTTAATTCAAGAAGTTTTCTCTTGATAAAAGAACAGTATTTCTCTTATCGAAGACCATTTAGTTTTAATTCAAATCAAATATTAATTAATTCAAGAAGATTTACGGTTCCAATCGAAGTTTCTATTTTTTTTATTGACATTTTTTTCATGATTTAATATTAAACATTTTCAAAAACAAAAATTCTATTCGATAGAAGTTTTATTCTGCAATACTGTTTTCAGTGCTAGTCATCAGCGAATTCACAGCAAATTCTCAGCATATCAATAGCTAGTTAATAGCTAGTTGATAGTAAAAAAAAAATACCTAAAATACATTATTTAACATTGTTATTGTTATAATAAATAATTTAAAAAAAATGACCACAAAAACATGACGAGTGATCAGTCATGTATATACAAAATTATGAGTATTTCTTTATGAAAAACTAAAAAATAATAAAAATTAGTGATACAAATAAAGATAGTGAATTGCAAGAAGTCTAGTGGTTATTGCAGCTGAATGCGTATATGATCAAAGCTAAAGCGGCAAGTGGGTTATAGTTTCGTGGTGAGTACAACAGATTTTGACCACGCCTCACCAATATGGTACCGCTGCAGTCATGGGGGAAACAAATATATATGTATTCACATAATTCTTCAACAGTTTCATTCTTTTTTTCT